>CAKAOJ020001954.1:0-23834 GCA_916701645.2 Sebastolobus alascanus
CCATGGGGTTGATGGTTTGAAAGCTGAGCTGATGGAGCTCTTCTGTCTCTCACTGACACTCACTTCTTTAGAAGGAACCTTCATTTGCATATTGTTGAATCATCTTTTAAATGTCATTTGAATCAGTTAAAGGGTGTGAACAGTGTGTCTTCTCTAGTGACCAGAGAGAAATCAGTTTTTATTTAAAGTACATATTTTTATGAAAGATCTTATATGGACTTAAATGTCACCATCTAGATGGTTAATTTAGTAAACTTGTAGCGCTGCTATGATCTGATTTAATGTAAAGATATGTTTTAAAACTCTGGAAGTTAGTGAGTTAATGTCAAAAAACAGAATATTGTAAAGTTTTCATCACAATAAGGTTTTTTCTTATAAATGCAGGCATTGCTTTGAGTCACTATAAACTGTCCCAACAATAGACTGAATATAAGAAGTGGACGTAGTCACCATGACGTCACCCATTGGTTAGTGGACTCGGTTCTGAAGCCTCAAGTTCGTCATTTTGGCCGTCACCATCTTGATTTTTTGCGACCAGAAACAACACGAGAGGGTGGAGCCAAGTATAACTGAACGCTGAATAAAACATTTTTAGGCGACTAAAGTGTCCCGACACTTTGTACAACTGTCATGGTGGGAGCTTATCTGAGTCTGCAACTGCAAAGACTGTTCAGAAGGATATATGTATTGTGCAGGCAGAATGGGGGGGGGGTCAGTGTGTGGATTTGCTTTTTAGCAGTCGGAGATGTTGGAGATACAGTTTTGATACATATGTCAGAAAAGAAGGAGCGCTGGACTCTAAGAGAGTTCAAAACAGACTGAGACACCAACAACAAAGACGTAGTTCAGTGTTTCTCAGCGTGTTTGGACAGTTTTCCACATGTGTGCATTTGTGAGAGAGAGTAAGAATGTGTGGTGTGTAGTTAAATTTATACAGAACACTTTCATTTAAATAGTGATCGGTCACCTCAGTGAGGCGGATAACTGCTAAGAGAGGAAGATGTATTTTTTCCTATTATTCATTCAGCTTTCTCCACAACGTCTCACAAGAATAAACAGCAGCTCCTTCAGTCTTAAAATGTGTTTGACATGGTGATCCACAACTAAATGAACACCTGAAGCTGCTTAAAATGTTCTGTTTGTGTGGTGGTGAAGCAAACTCACAAAGGGTGTGAGTATAAGACTTTAGTTCAGTCCAGGGTTCGAATGTCAGTCAGTTCAGATCAGTGAGAACAGCAGATATGAGTGTCTCCTTCAAGGAGGGGGGAAAGAGAAGAGCTCATACGTCATCAAGGGTCACATCTTTGGTGTGAAACACATGCAAAGTAAAACCTGGTCTGCACTCGCGGAAATTGAACCAATCGCAACGCACGCCCGCAGGTCCAGTTACACTGAGCATGTGTTATACCCCAAGACCCCAAGACCCCAAGACCCCAAGACCCCAAAACCACATGACCCCAAGCCCCCAAGACCCCAAGACCCCATGACCCCATGACCCCATGACCCCACGACCCCAAGACCCCATGACCCCACGACCCCAAGACCCCACGACCCCAAGCCCCCACACCCCAAGACCACAAGACCCCAACAACCCAACACCCCAAGACCCCAAGACCCCAAGACCCCAAGACCCTAAGACCCCAAGACCCCACGACCCCAAGACCCCACGCCCCCAAGACCCCACGACCCCAAGACCACAAGACCCCAACAACCCAACCCCCCAAGCCCCCAAGACCCCAAGACCCCAAGACCCCAAGACCCCATGACCATAAGACCCTAAGCCCCCAAGACCCTAAGACCCGTGTCCCAGCCTCTTTCAATAGGCCTTGGTCTCCTCATAGTGACAGGGGAGAGAGAAACTTGACACTGACTGCCACCTAGTGATTTTATAAGATTATTATTCACTCACATATTATTTTAGATCCCAAAATAATACATACATTAATGTGGCTGACATGTTTACATGATGTATTTCTTTTATTCTTGTCTTCGGCTGTTTTGTGAGGAAGCGATCAAGACATTTATTTTATTTATGAGGTAATTGTTGTTGGTTAATAATGATCTTTCTCTGGGACAGTTTTCATGATATTAATTAAAAATTACAGCAACCTTGTTGTCTATCAGTCCAGTCAGAATGAGTCCTGGGGGATTTTGTACAGCTGCCAAACCCAAATCCAGTCACTGTGGCTCTCGAGCACAATAATAAACAGCAGAATCTTCAGTCTTCAGACTGTTCATCTGCAGATACAGCTGCTGTCTGTTGTTGTCTCTGGAGATGGTGAACCGGCCCTGAAATGACTGAGAGTAGTATTTAGAAGAACTGCCTGTGTCTATAAAAGCGATCCACTCCAGTCCTTTTCCAGGAGCCTGTCTGATCCAGTTCATATAGTAGCTGCTGAATGTGAATCCAAGGCTGTACAGGTCAATGTGTGGGATTCTCCAGGTCTTTTAATCACTGGTTCAGATTCTGTCAGAGTCTGACCATCAACACCTGTCAAGATATAAAAATACATCATGAGAAATATGTCAGTTACACAAATAAAAACTATGTCAACTCAACTTCAGTGTAAATGTTGACCTGTCCAGCAGCAGATAGTTAACAGCAGCAGTCCTGTCCTATAGTCCATCATGTTAAACTGTGTGTCCACTGTTCTCTGTCCTCCTCTCTGCAGTCAGATAAGTAGAGGTGGAAGACATCTGAGTTTTGCATTGACTCCTCCTCACAGGAAGGACACAGCTGATCTCAGATTTTCCCTTTTTTTCCATAAACTAAGTAGTGGGAGCATGTAGAGGCCTGAGAAAGGACATTTGGGGAACTCCACATGTCATTTTGATCACTCAAATGTGTAATTACTGAATGACACAAATTGTTACCCAGTTTTACAGTCTGTCAGAGGATGTGAATGTGATTACTATTTCAAATAATACTTAAAATTCATGTTGTTGTCATTTACAAACCAACACAGAGGAAAGAAAAACACATTTAGACATCAAGAGTCTCAATAAAACTGAGACTCAGTCAGTTTTTCAGCATTAGATTGTTTGGGTTTGAAACAAACAGGAAGTCAAACACCACAAAATCACCTGCAGCTTATCTAGTGGCGTTGTTATGTTGCTCTTTACTGCCGTCATATTTTAGGTCTCCTACTGCCCCCTGTTGGTCTTTGTAAAAATACATTATTTTTGGTTTTTGTACAGCTTCTCTGGGAACTTTAACCAGTGTGTGTTTCTGGCACAGTAATACACAGCAGAGTCTTCAGGCTGCACATTCTGTCCGTTTAGAGTCACTGTCTTGCTGGAAGAGTCTAAACTGATACTGAACTTGTTCTTCAGTGAATCTTTGTAGTATGCGGTGTTTCCAGTAGCTTCCATTCCGATCCACTCCAGTCCTTTCCCTGCAGGCTGTCTGATCCAAGCTGTGTAGTGGCTGCTAAAGAATAAGAGACCTGACAGGTGATGGTCAGACGTTGACCTGGGTGCACAGTCACAGAGGCTGGCTGAGTCAACTGTTCACCCTTCACACCTGTTAAAAAACAAGAAGATGTTTTATCACCAAAATATCAAGTTGTAGTGTAAAAGAAGAACTGTTGACAGATCCAGAGAGACTCACATCCAGCTGCCAACAGCAGCAGCAGAGCTCCAGAGAACATGGTTGATGTTGAAGCTGACGTGCTGTGAACTCCTCTGACAGCCTGATGTGATGTTTTATAGCTGAAACTCACTGAGTTTGCATGTAGAATCAAACATATGAAGCATCAATGTTGGTCTAACTGGAGCCAACAGAAGAGTCTGTTCACTGTTTTTATATCTGCAGAGTGGAAACATGCCTGGAAATCACCTCTGATATATAATATATATTATATTATTTTAATTTCATTACACGCTCAAACATTTAGAAAAAGTCTCATCATTTACAGAAATAAAACTACTGTTAACTTTGTTTTACTGTCAACTTTTAATACGTGAATGTATTATATTTACATTATTAACTCCTAACTGCATTTATTCACACATTTTGAGTGTTATATGATACATTTTTCTGTACAATGCATACTTTTACTTTAAGTACTTCAAATATACTTAACTGCACAATGCATACTTTTTCTTTAAGTACTTCAAATATACTTAACTGCACAGTGCATACTTTTACTTTAAGTACTTCAAATATACTTAACTGCACAATGCATACTTTTACTTTAAGTACTTTAAATATACTTAACTGCGCAATGCATACTTTTACTTTGAGTACTTCAAATATACTTAACTGCACAGTGCATACTTTTACTTTAAGTAATTCAAATATATTTAAATGCACAATGCATACTTTTACTTTAAGCACATTAAGTATATTTTATTGCACAGTGCATACTTTTACTTTAAGCACATTAAGTATATTTTATTGCACAGTGCATACTTTTACTTTAAGTACTTTAAATATACTTAACTTCACAATGCATACTTTTACTTTGAGTACTTCAAATATACTTAACTGCACAGTGCATACTTTTACTTTAAGTAATTCAAATATATTTAACTGCACAATGCATACTTTTACTTTAAGCACATTAAGTATATTTTATTGCACAGTGCATACTTTTACTTTAAGTACTTAAAATATACTTAACTGCACAGTAAATACTTTTACTTAAAGTACTTCAAATATACTTAACTGAACAGTGCATACTTTTACTTTAAGTATTTTATGTATATTTTAATGCACAATGCATTCTTTTACTTTAAATACTTTTAAGTATATTTTACTGCACATTGCATACTTTTACTGTAATTACTTCAAATATACTTAACTGCACGATGCATACTTCTACCTTAAGTACTTTAAGTATATTTTACTGCACAGTGCATACTTTTACTTTAAATACTATACATATATATTATTTCTATATCACTTTGCATCAGAAGAATCAATTAATTCTTTTTCATCTTCTCTCAGCATCAACATACAAGAACTAAAATATTGAAACTAGTCAGAACCATAAAATGCAGACTGACTGATGATGTCATTGAGGTTAAAGGTTAGAAGTCCATCAGAGTCCTGGTGTCTTTGAGGAAAACATTATTTATAGGTTTCTTTGAGATGATCAACTTTTAAAAACTTATCTAGTTTAGGGTGGACTGAAGTTACCAGTTAACTTTCTAAATATATAAATGCTCCTTTTTTATCACTGTAAAATGTGTTAATTTCAGAATTTTCTGGATTTTATGTATTTTTCATGAAAAAGAAATGGTGCAAAATCTGCAAATCACATGGAAGCTTTCTGTTTTAAAATGTTAACAAAACGTACATGTTTTTTAATGATCTTCGTGCATGTACTTATTAAGACATGTGGACCCAGTTTCACCTCATTAATACAGAGAATTTAATCAACAGTATTTAAAACAAAGTGATGCTGAGATAACAGAGTGTTCCCAGTGGTGGTGGTAAATAGAGGAAGTAGTTTTTGTATGACTCTCCTGTTATCGTCTCTCACTGTGTGTCTCTGGCACAGTAATACACTGCTGTGTCCTCGGTCTTCAGACTGTTCATCTGTAGATAGATTTTACTGCTGGAGTCATCTCTGGAGATGGTGAATCTCCCCTGGACTGACTGGGAGTAATATTTAGAAGAACTGCCTGTTTGTACAAAAGCGATCCACTCCAGTCCTTTTCCAGGAGCCTGTCTGATCCAGTTCATAGCGTAGCTGCTGAATGTGAATCCAGAGGCTGTACAGGTCAATGTGTGGGATTCTCCAGGTCTTTTATTTACTGGTTCAGATTCTGTCAGAGTCTGACCATCAACACCTGTCAAGATATAAAAAATACATCATGAGAAATATGTCAGTTACACAAACTATTTCAAATAAAAGTTCAGTATAAATGTTGACCTGTCCAGCAGCAGATAGTTAACAGCAGCAGTCCTGTCCTATAGTCCATCATGTTAAACTGTGTGTCCACTGTTCTCTGTCCTCCTCTCTGCAGTCAGATAAGTAGAGGTGGAAGACATCTGAGTTTTGCATTGACTCCTCCTCACAGGGAAGTTTGGCATTCTTTTGCAGAAATATTCAAATACACTATTTTAGAATAGGAGACAATAACACATTTATACTGCATGAAGAAAACTGCTTGTGATTATCATAAAGTGGGCATGTCTGTATTTTGCCCAAGTTTGGAGCGTTATTAATTTCCTTCCTGACATGGTAGCATGACATGGTTGGTACCAATGGATTCTTTAGGTTCTCTAGTTTCATATGATATCTGTGTCTGCACTCTAACCCTAAAACTGAACCTACTAAAGCCTCTGAAAGACAGTAAAGTCAGTCAGGATCTCGGGCGGTCTCAGGGGGGTTTTAAGTCAGTTTGTGTCTTCAGTGTGACAGTGAGCTGGTGTTGAAATCATTAGTGTTCTGAGGGCTCCTCCTCTGGTGGCTTCATGTTACAAGTGTTCAGGCACTGAGGGGTTTTTGTTCAGGTCTACTGATGGTTTGTGTTGATGTTTGTCTTTTACTTTAAATACTTCAAATATACTTAACTGCACAATGCATACTTTAACTTTAAGTATTTCAAATATACTTACTTGCACAATGTATACTTTTATTTTAAGTACTTCAAATATACTTAAACTGCACAATGCATACTTTTACTTTAAATACTTCAAATATACTTAACTGCACAATGCATACTTTAACTTTAAGTATTTCAAATATACTTACTTGCACAATGCATACTTTTATTTTAAGTACTTCAAATATACTTAAACTGCACAATGCATACTTTTACTTTAAATTCTTAAAATATACTTAACTGCACAATGCATACTTTTATTCTAAGTTCTTTAAGTACATTTTACTGCACAATGCATACTTTTACTTTAAGTACTTCAAATATACTTAACTGCACAATGCATACTTTTACTTTAAGTGCTTCAAATATACTTAACTGCACAATGCATACTTTTATTCTAAGTTCTTTAAGTACATTTTACTGCACAATGCATACTTTTACTTTAAGTTCTTCAAATATACTTAACTGCACAATGCATACTTTAACTTTAAGTACTTCAAATATACTTAACTGCACATTGCATACTTTTACTTTAAGTACTTCAAATATACTTAACTGCACAATGCATACTTTTACTTTAAGTACTTCAAATATACTTAACTGCACAATGCATACTTTAACTTTAAGTACTTCAAATATACTTAACTGCACAATGCATACTTTAACTTTAAGTACTTCAAATATACTTAACTGCACAATTCATACCTTTACTTTAAGTACTTCAAATATACTTAACTGCACTATGCTTACTTTTACTTTAAATACTTCAAATATACTTAACTGGACAATGCATACTTTTACTTTAAGTACTTCAAATATACTTAACTGCGCAATGCATACTTTTACTTTTAGCACATTAAGTATATTTTAATACACAGTGCATACTTTTCCTTGAAATACTTAGTGTGATGTGACTCAGTGTGATGCTGCTGTTTTACAGGTTTACATAAAAGACTTTTAATGGTTGCAGATGTTTGCAGATGTTTGAAGAAACTCTGAGCCTCTAGAGGAAAACAGCTTCTCAGGAACTGAAACTAAATCCTTCAAATAAATGAAAACTATTGTTGTTCATAGTTCATGGTTCATTTATAAGTCACTTTTTGTATTAATCAGTATATTTGACCTTCATCAGTTTGTGGTTGTGTCCGATATAAAAACAGTCTTAATCAAATATCGTATTGTTTATAGGTTGTGTTGCAGGATATTCCAGGACTGATCCTGAGATAACAGAGTGTTCCCAGTGGTGGTGGTAAATAGAGGAAGTAGTTTTTGTATGACTCTCCTGTTATCGTCTCTCACTGTGTGTCTCTGGCACAGTAATACACTGCTGTGTCCTCGGTCTTCAGACTGTTCATCTGCAGATACAGCTGCTGTCTGTTGTTGTCTCTGGAGATGGTGAACCGGCCCTGAACTGACTGAGAATAGTAATTAGTGCTGCCATGATTAGCAGCGATCCACTCCAGTCCTTTTCCAGGAGCCTGTCTGATCCAGTGCATCCAGTAGCTGCTGAATGTGAATCCAGAGGCTGTACAGGTCAATGTGTGGGATTCTCCAGGTCTTTTAATCACTGGTTCAGATTCTGTCAGAGTCTGACCATCAACACCTGTCAAGATATAAAAAACATAATGAGAAATATGTCAGTTACACAAATAAAAGCTATGTCAGATTAATATCAGTGTAAATGTTGACCTGTCCAGCAGCAGATAGTTAACAGCAGCAGTCCTGTCCTATAGTCCATCATGTTAAACTGTGTGTCCACTGTTCTCTGTCCTCCTCTCTGCAGTCAGATAAGTAGAGGTGGAAGACATCTGAGTTTTGCATTGACTCCTCCTCACAGGAAGGACACAGCTGATCAGAGTTGGATCTTGTATTATAATATTGTGGATAAATATGAGTTGTAATACACTGATAAACATCACAATCAAGCCACTAAAGAGGTTCATTTAATATATGTAGATCCATTTCTACATGGATCGATGGTTTCCATCATTAGATCAGGTGAAAATAGGAACTGTGGTTTGATTTGGACAAATAGACCATCATCAGTAGTTGTGTTAATGTCAGATCAGACCAATCAAATCACCTCTGTTCTTTCTTGATGTTACTTCTAGTGCACAAGCTTTATCACATGATCAGTATGAGTCAATGAGTCAAACTCATTCAGTCCTAAACTGCCCTCTGGAGGGCTGAAAGAGGGACTGTAATTTCCAGTCTCAGCATGGAAAAAGACTCGAAATCGGTTACTCGCAGTCAGAAACATCGGTGAAATACACTTGGCGGAGGTAACTTCCTCGGGTCCTGAGTAATACACCTGACATGACATATTTACGCTACACACCCAAGTCACGGCAACTCACGGTTACAAACACTAGTGAAATACACTCTGGTTTACGGGAAAAAACACACAGGTTGCTTACTCGCTGTCAGAAACACCGGTGAAATACACTCTGATTCACAGGAAAAAACACACAGGTTGATTACTCGCAGTCAAAACACCGATGAAATACACTCTAGTTTACGGGGGAAAAAAACACACAGGTCAGTTACTCGCAGTCAGAAACACCGGTGAAATAAACTCTGGTTCAATTCTGCTTCCAGTTGGCTATCTGCTCGTGTTGAACGTGTCCAAATTGCACCAAATTCGACACCACACATCCTCGGGTTTCCAGCAATACACCCACCAAATCGATCGGATGAACGGTTCTCGAGATAATATAACACAGAGGGACAGACAGACACTGATTCTTTGCTTTATAGTGAGATGTCGAGTCAAAGTGGTGAAACCTGATCAGTAATTTGAAAACTGTTGGGCTGGAGGTGTGTGTGAGTGTTCAATCTGAAGGTGCAGCAGCCACCGTTAATGGTTATATATCAGGTTTATTCTTTTCTTCCTATCACATCCAGTGTTTTAGTTCAATCGTTGTATCTTGGTCAGAATCTGCAGCTGGGCCCCCTGATTCTGTATTTTGTTCCTATATTAGCACATGCAGTAATTTCCTTGAACTCCAAACAAAGGCAGTAATCCTATGAGGTAGTTGTTGTCTATCAGTCCAGTCAGAATGAGTCCTGGAGGATTTTGTACAGCTGCTCAACCAACTCCAGTCACTGTGGCTCTCGAGCACAATAATAAACAGCAGAATCTTCAGTCTTCAGACTGTTCATCTGCAGATACAGCTGCTGTCTGTTGTTGTCTCTGGAGATGGTGAACCGGCCCTGAACTGACTGAGAGTAGGATTTGCCGCTGCCAACGTTCTGACTCCAAGCGATCCACTCCAGTCCTTTTCCAGGAGCCTGTCTGACCCAGTTCATGTGGGAGCTGCTGAGTGAGAATCCAGAGGCTGTACAGGTCAATGTGTGGGATTCTCCAGGTCTTTTAATCACTGGTTCAGATTCTGTCAGAGTCTGACCATCAACACCTGTCAAGATATAAAAATACATTGTGAGAAATATGTCAGTTACACAAATATGTCAACTCAACATCAGTGTAAATGTTGACCTGTCCAGCAGCAGATAGTTAACAGCAGCAGTCCTCTCCTATAGTCCATCATGTTAAACTGTGTGTCCACTGTTCTCTGTCCTCCTCTCTGCAGTCAGATAAGTAGAGGTGGAAGACATCTGAGTTTTACATTGACTCCTCCTCACAGGAAGGACACAGCTGATCTCAGATTTCCTTGTTTTCCATAAACTAAGTAGTGGGAGCATGTAGAGGCCTGAGAAAGGACATTTGCGGAACTCCACATGTCATTTTGATCACTCAAATGTGTAATTACTGAATGACACAAATTGTTACCCAGTTTTACAGTCTGTTAGAGGATGTGAATGTGATTACTATTTCAAAGAAAACTTAAAAATTCATGTTGTTGTCGTTTACAAACCAACACAGAGGAAAGAAAAACACATTTAGACATCAACAGTCTCAATAAAACTGAGACTCAGTCAGTTATTCAGCATTACATTGTTGGTAAAAAACAAACAGGAAGTCAAACCCACAAAATCACCTGCAGCTTATCTAGTGGCGTTTTTATACTGCTCTTTACTGCCGTCATATTTTAGGTCTCCTACTCCCCCTGTTGGTCTTTGTAAATATACATTATTTAAGGTTTTTGTACAGCTTCTCGGGGAACTTTAACCAGTGTTGTCTCTGGCACAGTAATACACAGCAAGTCTTCAGGCTGCACATTCTGTCCGTTTAGAGTCACTGTCTTGCTGGAAGAGTCTAAACTGATACTGAACTTGTTCTTCAGTGAATCTTTGTAGTATGAAGCTCCAGTCGATTTAATTCCGATCCACTCCAGTCCTTTCCCTGCAGGCTGTCTGATCCAAGCTGTGTAGTAGCCAAGAGAATAAGAGACCTGACGGGGAGGGTCAGACGTTGACCTGGCTGCACAGTCACAGAGGCTGGCTGAGTCAACTGTTCCCCCTTTCACACCTGTTAAAAAACAAGAAGATGTTTTTATCACCAAAATATCAAGTTGTAGTGTAAAAGAAAACTGTTGACAGATCCAGAGAGACTCACATCCAGCTGCCAACAGCAGCAGCAGAGCTCCAGAGAACAGGGTTGATGTTGAAGCTGACGTGCTGTGAACTCCTCTGACAGCCTGATGTGATGTTTTATAGCTGAAGCTCACTGAGTTTGCATATAGAATCAAACATATGAAGCATCAATGTAGGTCTAACTGGAGCCAACAGAAGAGTCTGTTCACTGTTTTTATATCTGCAGAGTGGAAACATGCCTGGAAATCACCTCTGATATATAATATATATTATATTATTTAATTTCATTACACGCTCAAACATTTAGAAAAGTCTCATAATTTACAGAAATAAAACTACTGTTAACTTTGTTTTACTGTCAACTTTTAATACGTGAATGTATTGTTTTTACATGATTAACTCCTAACTGCATTTATTCACACATTTTGAGTGATATTGATACATTTTACTGTACAATGCATACTTTTAATTTAAGTACTTCAAAATACTTAACTGCACAATGCATTTTTTTACTTTAAGTACTTCAAATATACTTATCTGCACAATGCATACTTTTATTTTAAGTACTTCAAATATATTTAACTGCACAATGCATACTTTTACTTTAAGTACTTCAAATATACTTAGCTGAACAATGCATACTTTTACTTTAAGTACTTCAAATATACTTAACTGCACAGTGCATACTTTTACTTTAAGTACTTCAAATATACTTAACTGCACATGCATACTTTTACTTTAAGTACTTCAAATATACTTAACTGCACAATGCATACTTTAACTTTAAGTACTTCAAATATACTTAACTGCTCAATGCATACTTTAACTTTAAGTACTTCAAATATACTTAACTGCACAGTGCATACTTTTATTTTAAGTACTTCAAATATACTTAACTGCTCAATGCATACTTTAACTTTAAGTACTTCAAATATACTTAACTGCACAGTGCATACTTTTACTTAAAATACTTCAAATATACTTAACTGCACAATGCATATTTTTACTTTAAATACTTCAAATATACTTAACTGCACAATGCATACTTTTACTTTAAGTACTTCAAATATACCTAACTGCACAATGCATACTTTTTTTTTATGTACTTTAAGTACATTTTACTGCACAATGCATACTTTTTTTTTATGTACTTTAAGTACATTTTACTGCACAATGCATACTTTTACTTTAAGTACTTGAAATATACTTAAACTGCACAATGCATACTTTTATTTTAAGTACTTCAAATAAACTTAACTGCACAATGCATTCTTTTACTTTAAGCACATTTTACTGCACAGTGTATACTTTTACTTTAAGCACTTAAAGTATATTTTACAGCACAATGCATACTTTTACTTTAAGCACGTTAAGTATATTTTACTGCACATGCATACTTTTACTTTAAGTACTTCAAATACACTTAACTGAACAATGCATACTTTTACTTGAAGTACTTTAAATATACTTAACTGAACTGTGCATACTTTTACTTTAAGTACTTCAAATAACTTAACTGCACAATGCATACTTTTACTTTAAGCAATTAAAATATACTTAACTGCACAATGCATACTTTAACTTTCAGTATATTTTACTGCACAATGCATACTTTACTTTAAATACTTTTAAGTATATTTTACTGCACAGTGCAGACTTTAACTTTAAATACTATACATATATATTATTTCTATATCACTTTGCATCAGAAGAATCAATTAATTCTTTTTCATCTTCTCTCAGCATCAACATACAAGAACTAAAATACTGAAACTAGTCAGAACCATAAAATGCAGACTGACTGATGATGTTATTGATTTTAAAAGGGTTAGAAGTCCATCAGAGTCCTGGTGTCTTTGAGGAAAACATTTTTTATAGGTTTCTTTGAGATGATCAACTTTTAAAATCGTATCTAGTTTAGGGTGGACTGAAGTTACCAGTTAACTTTCTAAATATATAAATGCTCCTGTTTTATCACTGTAAAATGTGTTAATTTCAGAATTTTGTGAATTTTATTCATTTTCCATGAAAAAAAAATGTATGTAAAATCTGCAAATCAAATGGAAGCTTTCTGTTTTAACTTGTTAACAAAACGTACGTTTTTTAATGATCTTCATGCATGTACTTATTAAGACATGTGGACCCAGTTTCACCACATTAATACAGAGAATTTAATCAACAGTATTTAAAACAGAGTGATGCTGAGATAACAGAGTGTTCCCCGTGGTGGTGGTAAATAGAGGAATAGTTTTTGTATGACTCTCCTGTTATCGTCTCTCACTGTGTGTTTCTGGCACAGTAATACACCGCTGTGTCCTCGGTCTTCAGACTGTTCATCTGTAATAGACCTGCTGTCTGTTGTTGTCTCTGGAAGGTGAACCGGGCCCCGAACTGACTGAGAGTAGTAGATGCTATCACTGTCATATTCGATAATCGCAATCCACCCCAGTCCTTTTTCCCGGAGCCTGTCTGATCCAGGCCATCCAAGAGCTACTAATGTCAAACCCCCGAGGCTGTACAGGTCAATGTGTGGGGTTCTCCAGGTCTTTTAATCACTGGTTCAGATTCTGTCAGAGTCTGACCATCAACACCTGTCAAGATATAAAAATACATCATGAGAAATATGTCAGTTACACAAATAAAAACTATGTCAACTCAACATCAGTGTAAATGTTGACCTGTCCCAGCAGATAGTTAACAGCAGCAGTCCTGTCCTATAGTCCATCATGTTAAACTGTGTGTCCACTGTTCTCTGTCCTCCTCTCTGCAGTCAGATAAGTAGAGGTGGAAGACATCTGAGTTTTGCATTGACTCCTCCTCACAGGGAAGTTTGGCATTCTTTTGCAGAAATATTTAAAACACTATTTTAGAATAGGAGACAATAACACATTTATACTGCATGAAGAAAACTACATGTGATTATCATAAAGTGGGCATGTCTGTATTTGGCCTAACTTTGGAGCGTCTTTCCTTCCTGACATGGTAGCATGACATGGTTGGTACCAATGGATTCTTTTGGTTCTCTAGTTTCATATGATATCTGTGTCTTCACTCTAACCCTAAAACTGAACCTACTAGAGCCTCTGAAAGACAGTAAAGTCAGTCAGGATCTCGGGCGGTCTCAGGGGGGGTTTTTAAATCAGTTTGTGTCTTCAGTGTGACAGTGAGCTGGTGTTGAAATCATTAGTGTTCTGAGGGCTCCTCCTCTGGTGGCTTCATGTTACAAGTGTTCAGGCACTGAGGGGTTTTTGTTCAGGTCTACTGATGGTTTGTGTTGTTGTGTCTCTTCGTGCACAGTAATACACAGCAGAGTCTTCAGGCTGCACATTCTGTCCGTTTAGAGTCACTGTTCCAGCAGAAGTGTCTCTGCTGTAGCTGAACTTGTTCTTCAGAGCATTATTTTGGTAAAGAGTACCACTTCCTCCACCCCACTGATGGGAAATCCAGTCCATTGGTTTTCCTTCACACTGTCGGATCCAACCGGTTGCATAGCTGCTATCAGTCAGAGAATAACCAGAGACCTGACAGGTGATGGTCAAAGACTGTCCAGGCTGCACAACCATTGAGTCTGGCTGGATGAGATCAATACTGTTCACACCTGTGGAAAAACAAATCAACATTATCTCCATCATTCATCTGACTATTCAGTGTTTGTAATGTGTTTATTAGTGTGAATCCAGTGAAAGCTCCTCACAGGATCCAGCTGCCAGCAGCAGTATCAGAGCTACAGAGAACATGGTTGATGTTGAAGCTGAGCTGATGGAGCTCTTCTGTCTCTCACTGACACTCACTCACTTCTTTAGAAGGGAAACCCTTTATTTGCATATTGTTGAATCATCTTTTAAATGTCATTTGAATCAGTTGAAGGGGTGAACAGTGTGTCTTCTCTAGTGACCAGAGAGAAATCTTTTTTATTTAAAGTACATATTTTTATGAAAGATCTTATATGGACTTAAATGTCACCATCTAGATGGTTAATTTTGTAAACTTGTAGCGCTGCTATGATCTGATTTAATGTAAAATATATTTTAAAATTCTGGAAGTTAGTGAGTTAATGTCTAACGACAGAATATTGTAAAGTTTTCATCACAATAAGGTTGTCTTCTTATAAATGCAGGCGTTGCTGTGAGTCACGATAAACTGTCCCAACAATAGACTGAATATAAGAAGTGGACGTAGTCACCATGACGTCACCCAGTGGTTAGTGGACTATAGTTCTGAAGCCTCGAGGTCAGCATTTTGTCCGTCGCAATCTTGGTTTTTGGCCGTCGCCATCTTGGTTTTTGGCCGTCACCATCTTGGTTTTTGGCCGTCACCATCTTGGTTTTTGGCCGACACCATCTTGGTTTTTGGCCGTCACCATCTTGGTTTTGGCCGTCACCATCTTGGTTTTTGGCCGTCTCCATCTTGGTTTTTGGCCGTCACCATCTTGGTTTTGTCCGTCGCCATCTTAGTTTTTGGCCGTCACCATCTTAGTTATTGGCCGTCACCATCTTGGTTTTTGTCCGTCGCCATCTTGGTTTTTGGCCGTCACCATCTTGGTTTTTGGCCGTCACCATCTTGGTTTTTGGCCGTCACCATCTTGGTTTTTGGCCGTCACCATCTGGTTTTTGGCCGTCACCATCTTGGTTTTTTCCGTCGCCATCTTAGTTTTTGGCCGTCACCATCTTGGTTTTGTCCGTCGCCATCTTAGTTTTTGGGCCCTCACCATCTTAGTTATTGGCCGTCACCATCTTTGGGTTTTTTTCCGTCGCCATCTTGGTTTTTGGCCGTCACCATCTTGGTTTTTGGCCGTCACCATCTTGGTTTTTGGCCGTCACCATCTTGGTTTTTGGCCGTCACCATCTTGGTTTTTGTCCGTCGCCATCTTAGTTTTTGGCCGTCACCATCTTAGTTTTTGGCCGTCACCATCTTTGGGTTTTTTTCCGTCGCCATCTTGGTTTTTGGCCGTCACCCTTGGTTTTTGGCCGTCACCATCTTGGTTTTGTCCGTCGCCATCTTAGTTTTTGGCCGTCACCATCTTGGTTTTGTCCGTCGCCATCTTAGTTTTTGGCCGTCACCATCTTAGTTATTGGCCGTCACCATCTTGGTTTTTGTCCGTCGCCTCTTGGTTTTTTGGGCCCTCACCATCTTGGTTTTTGGCCGTCACCATCTTGGTTTTTGGCCGTCACCATCTTGGTTTTTGGCCGTCACCATCTTGGTTTTTGTCCGTCGCCATCTTAGTTTTTGGCTGTCACCATCTTAGTTTTTGGCCGTCACCATCTTGGTTTTTGTCCGTCGCCATCTTGGTTTTTGGCCGTCACCATCTTGGTTTTTGGCCGTCACCATCTGGTTTTTGGCCGTCACCATCTTTTTTTTTGTCCGTCACCATCTTGGTTTTCGGCCGTCACCATCTTAGTTTTTTGGGCCCTCACCATCTTGGTTTTTGTCCGTCACCATCTTGGTTTTTGTCCGTCACCATCTTGGTTTTTGGCCGTCACCTTCTTTAAATTTTTTGGGCCCTCACCATCATGGTTTTTGTCCGTCACCATCTTGGTTTTTGTCCGTCACCATCTTAGTTATTGGCCGTCACCATCTTGGTTTTTGGCCGTCACCATCTTGGTTTTTGGCCGTCACCATCTTCACTTCTTTATGAGGCAACACACAAGGAGGCTGATTTACATACTGATGATTTCAGCTGACTAAAGTTTACCCAAACGAACTAATAACTTAGCTTTTAACTTTTATTGCTTAAATGTAATGTATCATGTGTGTGCTTTGTATATAATTTCAAACAATTATCAGATTCATGATTCACTTCAAACTTCTGAGCACAGCCTTTTTCTTGTAATTACTGCATTGAATTATTCATTTAATTGCTTCCTGGCTTTATTTTCTGTTAATACAGTGACGCAGCCAGGATCATGTAAATAGTATAACAACTTCAGTGTGATGCTGTTGGTTTACAGATTTACATTAAAGACTTTTAATGGTTTCAGATGGTTGCACATGTTTGAAGAAACTCTGAGTCTCTAGAGGAAAACAGCTGCTCAGGAACTGAAACTAAATCCTTCAAATAAATGAAAAATGTTCTTTTTGGTTCATTATATTATTTCTACTATGGTCAAATATAATAAAAAAAAAATGTAACAAAAAAATCCGAAATAAAGACACAGGTTTATTCCTGCCAATAGAGAGATGCAGGTACTTTTACTTTATCAATATATATAAGAGAACTTTATTACATTTAACTGTCACTATGCTCTCCACATCTTTTAGACATTTTAAACACAACAATAATTATTTTATCACTATATTATTATACGTTCTTAAAGATGAAAAAACTTTCTAAATAAAGTATTAACCTCCAGACATGATATAGGTAGGATTCAAGTAAAATCACTTTGTGAACAATAAAGTTAAATGCTGTTTTCAGTAATGTGAAATTTTTCAGCAGTGTGCATAATGATAGGATAAAGATTAATTTATTATTCAAAAATATATATAAATCAAACTGTAACATGTAAAACATTAAAAAAATAAATACATAAAATATACAAATAATACTTCATGCTTTTCCTCAACTAGTCTGTAAGAATGAGTCCTGGAGGATTTTGTACAGCTGCTCAACCAACTCCAGTCACTGTGGTTGTCGAGCACAATAATAAACAGCAGAATCTTCAGTCTTCAGACTGTTCATCTGCAGATACACCTGCTGTCTGTTGTTGTCTCTGGAGATGGTGAACCGGCCCTGAACTGACTGAGAGTAGTAGTTAGTGCTGCTACCACGATCAACAGCGATCCACTCCAGTCCTTTTCCAGGAGCCTGTCTGACCCAGTGCATGTTGTGGCTACTGAATGTGAATCCAGAGCCTGTACAGGTCAATGTGTGGGATTCTCCAGGTCTTTTAATCACTGGTTCAGATTCTGTCAGAGTCTGACCATCAACACCTGTCAAGATATAAAAATACATCAATTGAAATATGTCAGTTACACAAATAAAAACTATGTCAACTCAACATCAGTGTAAATGTTGACCTGTCCAGCAGCAGATAGTTAACAGCAGCAGTCCTGTCCTATAGTCCATCATGTTAAACTGTGTGTCCACTGTTCTCTGTCCTCCTCTCTGCAGTCAGATAAGTAGAGGTGGAAGACATCTGAGTTTTGCATTGACTCCTCCTCACAGGGAAGTTTGGCATTCTTTTGCAGAAATATTCAAATACACTATTTTAGAATAGGAGACAATAACACATTTATACTGCATGAAGAAAACTACATGTGATTATCATAAAGTGGGCATGTCTGTAAAGGGGAGACAGTTTTTCCTTGCTAAAATTTAGCCCAAATTTAGAGCGTTATGTATTTCCTTCCTGACATGGTAGCATGACATGGTTGGTACCAATGGATTCTTTAGGTTCTCTAGTTTCATATGATATCTGTGTCTTCACTCTAACCCTAAAACTGAACCTACTAGAGCCTCTGAAAGACAGTAAAGTCAGTCAGGATCTCGGGCGGTCTCAGGGGGGTTTTAAGTCAGTTTGTGTCTTCAGTGTGACAGTGAGCTGGTGTTGAAATCATTAGTGTTCTGAGGGCTCCTCCTCTGGTGGCTTCATGTTACAAGTGTTCAGGCACTGAGGGGTTTTTGTTCAGGTCTACTGATGGTTTGTGTTGTTGTGTCTCTTCGTGCACAGTAATACACAGCAGAGTCTTCAGTCTTCAGACTGTTCATCTGTAGATAGACTTTACTGCTGGAGTCATCTCTGGAGATGGTGAATCTCCCTGGACTGACTGGGAGTAATAGATAGGAGTACTAGCTGTGTGAACAAGAGCGATCCACTCCAGTCCTTTTCCAGGAGCCTGTCTGATCCAGTTCCAAACTGAGCTTCCAAAACTAAATCCGGATGTTGTGCAAGTGAGTCTGTGTGATCCTCCAGGGTTTCTAACTGCTGGTTCAGACTCTGTTATGGTCTGACCTTCAGCACCGGTCCAAACAAACAGAGCAACCAGCAAGAGTGTTAGCTTTCTGTCAGCCATGTTCACGCTGCGCTGATGTCTTCAGATCCATGAGTCCCCCTTTAAATATGATGTAAACTGGATCGCTGTGAGAATTTGTTTACAGGAAGCTCCTCCTGCTTCACGTTCTGCTTCTAACCCCCCGAGACCCACAATAGAGCCGTTGTAGGGGGTACAGGGGGTCTTTAGGGGGAGATAGCAGGTCAACAGTAGATGTCACATCGAAGTGGTGTACATCATCTGAAAGCTGGGAACCTGAAGATTAATTTGAGATGCTGCTCAGCACTGAGAGTCAAGTTGTTCTAGTCATAAATCAGAAAGAAACATGAATTAATATTTCATTTAAAATGAATTGTAAAAGTGTATGAGGGTTTATAACATTATGATAGAAGTATGTGATGGTCATCCCCATGCTCTATTATGTCTCATAAGTTGTTGCAGTATTTGTCAATAATGTATAAAAATATTTTTATATCACAATGAAGAAGAGTAAACAAAACAGTAGATAACTTGAACAGTTGAACATCTATTTCTTGTCTCGATCCACAGTCTCTGCAGAACTCTGTACATATTGATAGTTTAACTTCACTCCAAACTCCTGCAATCTAAAAGAAGTAAAGACTTAAATCTCATGTAAGACAATTAGAAAAAAAAAACATTTAACTACACAAATGCTGTTTATTGTTCAGCTGCTGTGTTTAATGCAGCTCTGTTATGGAATAAGCAAAAATATGCTTATTTAGTAATATGATTTCTACATTCATATCTCTGTTTAGAAATGTGTTTCTAATCAAACATTTCTGGTTCTCACAAAGTGTTCGGTGTAACTGTATCGTATCAGTTTCTTGGACTACTCCAAGTGAAGACTTTAATTAAGATTGTGGTCAGAATGAGTCCTGGAGGATTTTGTACAGCTGCTCAACCAACTCCAGTCACTGTGGGTCTCGAGCACAATAATAAACAGCAGAATCTTCAGTCTTCAGACTGTTCATCTGCAGATACAGCTGCTGTCTGTTGTTGTCTCTGGAGATGGTGAACCGGCCCTGAACTGACTGAGAGTAGTAATTAGTGCTGCCATGATTAGCAGCGATCCACTCCAGTCCTTTTCCAGGAGCCTGTCTGATCCAGTGCATATAGTAGCTGCTGAATGTGAATCCAGAGGCTGTACAGGTCAATGTGTGGGATTCTCCAGGTCTTTTAATCACTGGTTCAGATTCTGTCAGAGTCTGACCATCAACACCTGTCAAGATATAAAAAAAATACATCAAGTGAAATAAGCTGGTGACAGAAATAAAAACTATGTCAGATTAACATCAGTGTAAATGTTGACCTGTCCAGCAGCAGATAGTTAACAGCAGCAGTCCTGTCCTATAGTCCATCATGTTAAACTGTGTGTCCACTGTTCTCTGTCCTCCTCTCTGCAGTCAGATAAGTAGAGGTGGAAGACATCTGAGTTTTGCATTGACTCCTCCTCACAGGGAAGTTTGGCATTCTTTTGCAGAAATATTCAAATACACTATTTTAGAATAGGAGACAATAACACATTTATACTGCATGAAGAAAACTACATGTTATTATCATAAAGTTGGCTTGTCTGTATTTAGCCCAAATTCAGAGCGTTATTTATTTCCTTCCTGATATGGTAGCATGACATGGTTGGTACCAATGGATTCTTTAGGTTCTCTAGTTTCATATGATATCTGTGTCTTCACTCTAACCTAAAACTGAACCTACTAGAGCCTCTGAAAGACAGTAAAGTCAGTCAGGATCTCGGGCGGTCTCAGGGGGGTTTTAAGTCAGTTTGTGTCTTCAGTGTGACAGTGAGCTGGTGTTGAAATCATTAGTGTTCTGAGGGCTCCTCCTCTGGTGGCTTTATGTTACAAGTGTTCAGGCACTGAGGGGTTTTTGTTCAGGTCTACTGATGGTTTGTGTTGTTGTGTCTCTCTGGCACAGTAATACACAGCAGAGTCTTCAGGCTGCACATTCTGTCCTTTTAGAGTCACTGTTCCAGCAGAAGTGTCTCTGCTGTAGCTGAACTTGTTCTTCAGAGCATTATTTTCACGAAGGCCACTTGTTCCCCACTGATGGGAAATCCAGTCCATTGGTTTTCCTTCACACTGTCTGATCCAACCGGTTGCATAGTCATCATCAGTCAGAGAATAACCAGAGACCTGACAGGTGATGGTCAAAGACTGTCCAGGCTGCACAACCATTGAGTCTGGCTGGATGAGATCAATACTGTTCACACCTGTGGAAACACAAATCAACATTATCTCCATCATTCATCTGACTATTCAGTGTTTGTAATGTGTTTATTAGTGTGAATCCAGTGAAAGCTCCTCACAGGATCCAGCTGCCAGCAGCAGTATCAGAGCTACAGAGAACATGGTTGATGTTGAAGCTGAGCTGATGGAGCTCTTCTGTCTCTCACTGACACTCACTCACTTCTTTAGAAGGAACCTTCATTTGCATATTGTTGAATCATCTTTTAAATGTCATTTGAATCAGTTGAAGGTGTGAACAGTGTGTCTTCTCTAGTGAACAGAGAGAAATCTGTTTTTATTTAAAGTACATATTCTTATGAAAGATCTTATATGGACTTAAATGTCACCATCTAGATGGTTAATTTAGCAAACTTGTAGCGCTGCTATGATCTGATTTAATGTAAAGATATGTTTTAAAACTCTGGAAGTTAGTTAGTTAATCTCTAAAAACAGAATATTGTAAAGTTTTCATCACAATAAGGTTGTCTTCTTATAAATGCAGGCATTGCTTTGAGTCACTATAAACTGTCCCAACAATAGACTGAATATAAGAAGTGGACGTAGTCACCATGACGTCACCCATTGGTTAGTGGACTACGGTTCTGAAGCCTGAAGATCTGCATTTTGTCCGTCGCCATATTGGATTTTGGCTAACATTGATGTTAGTATACTTATTAGCCGACAAAGTATACTTGAAAAATATACTTGAACTCTACTTCAGTTTACTTGATAATAAACTTGAAGTATACTACTTTTTCATAAGGGACCTCTGGATAAAATATGATTCATATCATTCTTTCATATTATTATTATTATGAGTATAAATGTCTTAATGATGAAGATGCCTTTAAAGTTATTCAACCGTGATGTTTATTTATACTCAGATTAGCTGGATTTATTTATTCTGTTTGGTGGGCCGTCCATGTACTGGATATATCATGCAGATTATTAACCACTATTGTTGTAGAAGAGCAAAACAGGAAGTCACAAACCTCAACATCAGCTGTTGCTTTCATAGTGTGTGTGGTTAGAGGCACTGTCATACTCTCCCTAGTGTCATCTGACTTCTTATCTTGTACTGCCACCTGGAGCTACTCATGGAAATACATTGTTTGAGGTTTTTGTACAGCTTCTCTACTTCTTTTAACCACAGTGTGTGTTTGGCACAGTAATACACAGCAGAGTCCTCTGGTGTTAAGTTAGACAGTCTCAGATTCACCATGTTGTTGCTATTATCTCTGGTGACTGCTATTCGTCCTCTCACACTGCTGGCATAATCTGTTCTACTTGCATCGCTGTAAACACGCCCTATCCATTCCAGAGCTTTTCCTGCAGGTTGTCTGATCCAGTGCATGCTGCAGCAGCTAAATGTGAAGCCAGATCCCCTGCAGGAGAGACTGAGAGTCTCCCCAGGCCTTTTCACTACTGAAGTGGAAGGAATGGACTCCATGCTCTGACCTGTACAACCTGATGGGATGAAAGGACAGAGGACAGTGAGACAGTCATCTGGGAAGTTTTCTTGTATCACTGACCGACCATCAGTGGATGTTGTCTGATAAAAAGATAAAACATGAAGAAGCAGGAGAACTCACAGGTCAGAGAGAGAGCAACCAGCAGAAGAGTGAGTGTGTTCATCATCCTGAGGCTGGAGATGTGACCACAAGAGCAGTCAGCAGGACACAAGTACTCTGCACAGACTGAAGATTTGCATCAGGATATCATGGGGAGGGAGTGGCTCCTGAACCGGCACTCTGTTATACTTTAATGTAGTTCATTATTTCTTATTTTTGTCTGGACCGCAGAGGGCCGGCCCTACAAACGTCTGTCACTGACTGACGTTAGAAGTTAAGTTAGTGTTGGAGTGTCCTCTGAAACCAGAGTCAGCAGTGGCATCATCGCATATTTCTCACTTTAAATGTTTTCAGAAGTAGATTTTGGTGGATTGTTTAGACGGAATAACAAAGTTTACGAGCAGGCCGCCGGGTTGTTTCCTGTTTGAAACGGCAGGGACCAATCAGGTGCATTCAATGATCGGGTTGAGTGGAACAACGTGTCCCCTAGTGTCCTCGCCAGACCTCAAATTCACAGACTGACCATACACGGTCCAGACATATACTCAGTTTTGACTGAGTCTTGCTTTAATTATCGTTGCTTGTCCTTCTGTGTGGAATACAACATCACATCCAGAGACTGGTGCACTTTTGTTTTGCTTTGTGTTTTATCATACAACCAAAAAATAGACAGAGAGACCGTCTGTGTGATGCATGTTAAGATGAACTCAAGAATTATCATATTATGTAAAATGTGTGGTTGAGTTTGGCCGTCGCCATCTTGTTTTTTGTCCGTCGCCATCTTGGTTTTTGGCAGTCGCCATCTTGGTTTTTGTCCGTCGCCATCTTGTTTTTTGTCCGTCCCCATCTTGGTTTTTGACAGTCGCCATCTTGGTTTTTGGCCGTCACCATCTGGTTGTTGGCCGTCGCCATCTAGGTTTTTGGCCGTCACCATCTTGGTTTTTGGCCGTCGCCC
>CAKAOJ020001955.1:0-23726 GCA_916701645.2 Sebastolobus alascanus
TCCACACTTTATCTTTGCAGTCGGCCCCTTTCTGTTTCCACTGTCGTTTCTCTGCATCTGGAACAGAATTTTGCATGTGAGTGAGATCATCAAAGGAGACAGATTCCAGTATGACATTCAGATCAGTAGGTGTGTGTGTGTGTGTGTGTGGGAGCGCCGCAGCTGTCTTGGAAGCTGAGTCTGCTAGGGCATTTCCTTTTGATACAGTGTCATTCCCTTTTGTGTGAGCAGCGCATTTGCAAATGGCAAGTTTAGATGGAAGTTGGATTGCTGCTAAGAGACTCAGGATGAGATCTTTGTGGTGGATGGGTTTTCCTGTTGAGGTTACCGTCCCTCTGTTGGCCCAGTTTCTCGCAAAACAATGGCATGTTGAGAATGCATATTGACTGTCTGTATATACAGTTAAATTCTTATCTTTTGCCAATTTACATGCTTCAGTTAGAGCAATCAGCTCTGCAGCTTGAGCAGAGAGATGATCAGTCTTTACATGAGAATGATTTTATGTGTGTCAGTCACTGCACAGCCTACATGATTTACTTGAGTTTTTGGATCTTTGTAACTGGAGCCATCTACAAAGTAAATGAAATCACTCATGTCAAGGGGTTTGTCTTTCAGATCTGGACGGGCGCTGGTCACAGCATGCGTCACTTCTAGCAGTCATGGTGTGGTTCCCCATCATCTGAAGTGGGGAGGAGATTGGCAGGGTTTAGTACAGTGCAACGTGCTATTTTAACATTTGGGTGTGAAAGTAGAACTGTCATGCAATGCAGTTGTCTGGCAGGAGAGAGAAAAGCTGTTTTCTGCTCTAATAACAATATTGAGACCTCGTGGGGTACCAATAAAGTTAGTGGTTGGTACAAGACTAGTGGTCGCGATGTCTGTACTGCCATAGCTGCTGCTACAACAGATCGGAGACACAGTGGCATCCCGCTTGTCACTGGGTCTAATTTAGAGGAGGAATACGCGACCGGCCTCCTTTTACCCCCGAAATCCTGCAGCAGCAAAGATGACATAAAACCATCTTTGGCACACACAGTTTGAATAAATGGTTTTGCTGGGTCAGGCAGTCCTAAGGTCGGTGTCGAGGCTAGTTGAGTTTTTACGTTCACTAATGCCTGTTCAGCCTCTGCAGTCCAAGTGACCTTGTCATGTGCTCTTAGGTTATTGCCATGTGTGATGGCTATTAAAGGTGCTGTTAATGTGGCATAGTTCGGTAACCACTGTCTGCAGTAACCGACCACGCCCATTAGTGACATCATTTGTTTCTTTGTCTGTGGTTTTGGTAAGTCACAAATTGCCTTGATGCGGTCCATAGTTAAAGTTTTACCTTCCTGAGAGATGTGAAACCCTAGAAACTTCACTTGTGGTTTCCATAGTTGCAGCTTAGGTTTAGACATTTTATGTCCCTGTGTAGAGAGAAAGTGTAACAAAGCAACAGTATCAGTTTTGCAAGTGTTTTCATCAGGAGAGCAGACTAAAATGTCATCCACATAAAGGACCAGAGTGCTTCCCCCCGGAGGTGTAAATTTCTCTAGGTTTTCTTTCATTGCTGCTGAAAACACAGCAGGTTTCAGCGTAACCCTGTGCACATCTGGTAAATGTCCATTTTTTACCATCAAAAGTGAAAGCAAACCAAAATTGACTATCCTTGTGTACAGGGATAGAGAAAAATGCATTAGACAGATCAATTACTGAAAAATGAGTGGCTGTTGGTGGAACCTGAGTCAATATTGTGGACGGGTCCGGTACTACAGGTGTGCGTGGCTGGATTGCAGCATTAACAGCCTGTAAGTCCTGGACCTTTTTCACTGGGTAAATAGGAGTGTTACATGGTGAGTCAGGACATGGTACAATTATTCCTTTCTCTTTTAGAGCTTTAAACACCGGTGTTATGCCTTCTATAGCTTCTGGCTTTAAAGGATATTGTCTCTGATAAGGCCTATACGTTGATTTAGGTGTTATTATTAAAGGTGCTGCACCTTTCATTAAACCAACATCAGTTTTGTCACCGGCCCATAAGTGGGAGGGGATGTTTTTTAACACATCATCCTCCTCTGTTGAAAACAGTCATGTTTCACTTATTCTCCCTGTCATATGCACAGATTTACTGGTTGCAGTGAACCAGTTAACCTTTTTACCATAAACTTGCCCTTTCTTTGAATAACTGACACCTGGCGTACCGGGTACTGGTTCCCAATCATAGAGTTCTGCACAGATGGTTGTGAATGGACCACATTGTTGCCAAGAGGCGTCTTTAGGTTTGGCTAGAGAAACATGTGGACAAACATTTTGTTTAAAAAGAATTTGTTCTTCTGGTCTCAATACAACTAATCCAGTGCAAAAACATTTTCCCCAAAAAATGTTTGAAATCCTGACCTGAGCATGTGAAGTCTTGAAAAATCTTTCAGCGTAGGATGCAGCTGGACCTGGTGTGTGCCTGTAATACATGGTGCAGTGCATATTGTCCTCCTTCTGTTTGTCAGAAGTGGGGTGTGTGTTAGCATCAGCTAATACTGAGAGATCTTTAGTGATAGAAGCGGGCCCCTTTGTGACTAGGTCAAGTGTGTAATAATAGTTAGGAGCGCCTGGAGTACAACGTTACAGTCTCCTTCTCTAACTATCTCACTGCCATCAGGGGAGGCTTTCACAGAAATGCCTAGAGCACACATCAAATCTCGGCCCATTAAATGCACTGGACAGCATGTGGAGAGCAAAAACCGCTGTTTTACTTCTCTCCCAGTCACTTCATCAGTTACAGCCTTGCTCAAAGGTTCCGGAGTTTTAACTCCATTTGCAGCTTGTGTGAGAATGTAGTCACTTGTTGCAGTAAAAGCAGCCTCTAGTGGACCGCATATGTTGATAACTGACCTAGAGGCACCAGAGTCTACAAACATGTTTACTTTAAAGGGTCCTATAGTTAGTTCAACAGTGGGTAATTGGCTGGGATGCATTACTGCCATTAACAACGCATAGTTTACTTCAGGCTCTTTTTCAGTGTCATTTGATGTTATGTGTGTGTCTGTGGTGCAATTACCCTCCCTTGGATGTCCGGCCTCCCCTAGTCATGCTTGGTCCTGCTGGTCTCCGGCTTGGTCCTGCTGGTCTCCGTTTCTCTGGCCTTTTCGGTCTGGGCAATTTCTTGCCCAATGTCCTGTTTTTCCACAGACGTAGCAAATGTCTCTGTCGTTGTAATAGCCACCTCGGCCTCTTCCCCTTCCCCGGCCTCTGCCACGTCCTCTGCCACCATCCCCCTGATACATCAAGGGTTCTCCGATGTTTTTCTTCTTTTTGTCCTTGTCCTCCCTCCTGGCCCTCTCCTCTTCTCTGTCTTTCAATGTCCTTTCAGCGTGCACCGCATGTTCTTTAACTACAGCAAACCTGCAGTTGTCCCATGTGATGCAGATGGTTTTCAGCAATCTGTGCACATCTGATCTCAGTCCTTTGATGTACACATGAGGGAGGCACACTGACTTTTGCACCACTTCGGGAGTGAGGACAGCTTCCTTCAGGTTTGATACAGTAGGGCTGTTGATCAGTTCAGTGGCAAAAGGGTTAGTTGTTTTCCTGGGAGGGGAAACCTGAGGGTAGTGGACCTGGGTGTGGACGTCCAAGGCTTCAGCTGCCGGTCCGTAAGCTTGCCCCGACCGGGTATGACTGGGGCTTAAGAGGGACGGTGCCGCAGCTCCCTGGGTCTCATCTCCATCTCCAGTGGTCTCAGCAGGGTCTCCGTCGGGTGGTGGAGGTGCCTTCGGTCGATAGTTGTCACCAGAGCCAGCAGGAGGTGCATGAGGGGGTGGCCTTCGTCCTCGGGAGGTCACTAAGTCATCATCGCAGTGTTTATCTGAAAAATAAATAGTCTCAGGGGAGTAAATTGGTCCAGTACCTTCATTCTTTTTCTTTTTACCTCTGCTTTCTCTATCCCTCATCACATCCTCTCTTTTTAACATCTCTCTATTCCACACTTTCCATTCCTCAATTCCATATTTCCTTAATTTACTTTCTTTACCACCCGCCTTCTCTTCAATTTTTTCCTTAAGATCACTTAAGTCCTGTTTTTTAAGACTTCCATTAACAGGGAATCCCCATTGATTCCATTGCTTTAAATGTTTTAGGACCCCGGGCCCATAAACATTTTCCATCTGAGATGCAGGTCCCTTTGCGGGGATCTTACTTTCAATCTTTCCCATTTTAACCCCTGGTTAAAATTACACTGTTCCCTGAACAGTTATTATAAGCCCCCAGGACTTCACACAGATCTGTTTTACTTTTAACCCCTGGTTAAAATTACTGTCCCCAGAACAGTTATCACAAGTCCCCTGGACTTCAGAGTAAAAAAAGTCTGAAAAATATCCGAGTAAAAAAGTCAAAAAAATAGAAGTCCGAGTAAAAAAGTCTGAAAAATGTCTGAGTGAAAAAGTAAAAAAAAAAGAAGTCTAAAAAAATGTCCGAGTAAAAAAGTATAAAAAAGAAGTCTGAAAAACGTCCGAGTAAAAAAGTAAAAAAAAAGAAGTCTGAGTAAAAAATGTGAAAATGTCTGAGTGAAAAAGACTGAAAAATGTCCGAGTAAAAAAGTAAAAAAAAAAGATGTCAGAGTGAAAAAAGTCTGAAAAATGTCTGAGTAAAAATGTTTGGAAAAATCTCCAAGTAAAAAAAGTCTGAAAAATGTCCGTGTAAAAAAGTATGAAAAAAGAAGTCCGAGTAACAAAGTGTGAAAAAAGTCAGAGTAAAAAAGTCTGAAAAATGTCTGAATGAAAAAGTCTGAAAAATGTCCGGGTAAAAAAGTAAAAAAAAAAAAAAAGTCCGAGTAAAGAAGTCCGAGTAAAAATGACTGGAAAAAGTCAGAGTAAAAAAAGTCTAAAAAATGTCCGAGTAAAAAAGTAAAAAAAAATGTCCGAGTACAAAAGTATAAAAAAAAAGTCTGAAAAATGTCTGGAAAAATCTCAGAGTAAAAAAAGTATGAAAAAAGTCAGAGTAAAAAAAGTCTGAAAAATGTCCTAGTAAAAAAGTTAAAAAAAATGTCCAAGTACAAAAGTATAAAAAAAAGAAGTCTGAAAAATGTCTGAGTGAAAAAGTCTGAAAAAATGTCCGAGTAAAAAAGTAAAAAAAAAAGAAGTACGAGTGGAAAAAGTCTGAAAAAAGTCAGAGTAAAAAAAGTCTGAAAAATGTTTGAGTGAAAAAGTAAAAAAAAAAGAAGTCTACAAAAATGTCCGAGTAAAAAAGTATAAAAAAGAAGTCTGAAAAACGTCCGAGTAAAAAAGTAAAAAAAGAAAGAAGTCAGAGTAAAAAAGTGTGAAAAAAAGTCAGAGTAAAAAAGTCTAAAAAAATGTCCGAGTAAAAAAGTAAAAAAAAAGAATTCTGAAAAATCTCCGGGTAAAAAAAGTCTGAGAAATGTCCGAGTAAAAAAGTAAAAAAAAAAGAAGTCCGAGTAAAAAAGTGTGAAAAATGTCTGAGTAAAAAAAGTCTGAAAAATGTCCCGAGTAAAAAAGAAAAGAAAATAATTCAGAGTAAAAAATGTGAAAATGTCGGAGTAAAAAAAGTCTGAAAAATGTCTGAGTAAAAAAGTCTAAAAAAATGTCCGAGTAAAAAAGTATAAAAAAAAAAAAGTCTGAAAAATGTCTGAGTGAAAATGTCTGAAAAATGTCTGAGTAAAAAAGTAAAAAAAAAAGAAGTCTGAAAAATATCCGAGTAAAAAAAGTCTGAAAAATTTATGAGTAAAAAAGTATAAAAAAAAAAATTCTGAAGAATGTTGGAGTAAAAATGTCTGGAAAAATCTCAACAGTAAAAAAAGTGTGAAAAATGTCCAAGTTAAAAAAGTGTGAAAAATGTCTGAATAAAAAAAGTCCGGATATAAAAAGTCCGAAAAATGTCCGAGTAATAAAAGTCTGAAAAAAAAAGTCTGAAAATATCAGAAAAAAAGTGTGAAAAATGTCCGAATTAATAAAGTGTGAAAAATGTCAGAAAAAAAGTCTGAAAAATGTCCGAGTTAATAAAGTGTGAAAAATGTCAGAGTAAAAAAGTGTGAAAAAAAGAAGTCTGAAAACTATCAGAAAAAAAGTGTGAAAAATGTCCGAATTAATAAAGTATGAAAAATGTCTGAAAAATGTCCGGATATAAAAAGTGTGAAAAATGTTGGAGTAAAAAAAGTGTGAAAAATGTTGGAGTAAAAAAAGTGTGAAAAATGTCGGAGTAAAAAAAGTGTGAAAAATGTTGGAGTTAATAAAGTGTGAAAAATGTCAGAAAAAAAGAAGTATGAAAAATGTCCGGATATAAAAAGTGTGAAAAATGTCTGAGTGAAAAAGTCTGAAAAATGTCCCAGTAAAAAAGTAAAAAAAAAAGAAGTTAGAGTAAAAAAAAAGTGTGAAAAAAGTCAGAGTAAAAATGTCTGGAAAAATCTCCGAGTAAAAAAGTATAAAAAAAAAAATTCTGAAAAATGTCGGAGTAAAAAATGTCTGGAAAAATCTCCGAGTAAAACAGTATGAAAAAAAAAAGTCTGAAAAATGTCTGAGTGAAATTGTCTGAAAAATGTCTGAGTAAAAATGTCTGGAAAAATCTCCGAGTAAAACAGTATGAAAAAAAAAAGTCTGAAAAATGTCTGAGTGAAAATGTCTGAAAAATGTCTGAGTAAAAAAGTAAAAAAAAAAGAAGTCTGAAAAATGTCCGAGTGAAAATGTCTGAAAAATGTCTGAGTAAAAAAGTAAAAAAAAAAGAAATCTGAAAAATGTCCGAGTAAAAAAAGTCTGAAAAATGTCTGAGTGAAAAGTCTGAAAAATGTCTGAGTAAAAATGTCTGGAAAAATCTCATAGTAAAAAAAGTGTGAAAAATGTCCGAGTAAAAAAAGTGTGAAAAATGTCTGAATAAAAAAAGTCCGGATATAAAAAGTCCGAAAAATGTCCGAGTAATAAAAGTCTGAAAAAAAAAGTCTGAAAATATCAGAAAAAAAGTCTGAAAAATGTCCGAGTTAATAAAGTGTGAAAAATGTCAGAGTAAAAAAGTGTGAAAAAAAGAAGTCTGAAAACTATCAGAAAAAAAGTGTGAAAAATGTCCGAATTAATAAAGTGTGAAAAATGTCCGAAAAAAAGTCTGAAAAAAAGAAGTATGAAAAATGTCTGAAAAATGTCCGGATATAAAAAGTGTGAAAAATGTCTGAGTGAAAAAGTCTGAAAAATGTCCCAGTAAAAAAGTAAAAAAAAAAGAAGTTAGAGTAAAAAAAAAGTGTGAAAAAAGTCAGAGTAAAAATGTCTGGAAAAATCTCCGAGTAAAAAAGTAAAAAAAAAAAGAAGTCTGAAAAATGTCCGAGTAAAAAAAGTCTGAAAAATGTATGAGTAAAAAAGTCTGAAAAATGTCTGAGTAAAAATGTCTGGAAAAATCTCCTAGTAAAAAAAGTGTGAAAAATGTCCGAGTAAAAAAAGTGTGAAAAATGTCTGAATAAAAAAAGTCCGGATATAAAAAGTCCGAAAAATGTCCGAGTAATAAAAGTCTGAAAAAAAAAGTCTGAAAATATCAGAAAAAAAGTCTGAAAAATGTCCGAGTTAATAAAGTGTGAAAAATGTCAGAGTAAAAAAGTGTGAAAAAAAGAAGTCTGAAAACTATCAGAAAAAAAGTGTGAAAAATGTCCGAATTAATAAAGTGTGAAAAATGTCCGAAAAAAAGTCTGAAAAAAAGAAGTATGAAAAATGTCTGAAAAATGTCCGGATATAAAAAGTGTGAAAAATGTCTGAGTGAAAAAGTCTGAAAAATGTCCCAGTAAAAAAGTAAAAAAAAAAGAAGTTAGAGTAAAAAAAAAGTGTGAAAAAAGTCAGAGTAAAAATGTCTGGAAAAATCTCCGAGTAAAAAAGTAAAAAAAAAAAGAAGTCTGAAAAATGTCCGAGTAAAAAAAGTCTGAAAAATGTATGAGTAAAAAAGTATAAAAAAAAAAATTCTGTAAAATGTCGGAGTAAAAATGTCTGGAAAAATCTCCGAGTAAAACAGTATGAAAAAAAAAAGTCTGAAAAATGTCTGAGTGAAAATGTCTGAAAAATGTCTGAGTAAAAAAGTAAAAAAAAAAGAAGTCTGAAAAATGTCCGAGTAAAAAAAGTCTGAAAAATGTCTGAGTGAAAAGTCTGAAAAATGTCTGAGTAAAAATGTCTGGAAAAATCTCCTAGTAAAAAAAGTGTGAAAAATGTCCGAGTAAAAAAAGTGTGAAAAATGTCTGAATAAAAAAAGTCCGGATATAAAAAGTCCGAAAAATGTCCGAGTAATAAAAGTCTGAAAAAAAAAGTCTGAAAATATCAGAAAAAAAGTCTGAAAAATGTCCGAGTTAATAAAGTGTGAAAAATGTCAGAGTAAAAAAGTGTGAAAAAAAGAAGTCTGAAAACTATCAGAAAAAAAGTGTGAAAAATGTCCGAATTAATAAAGTGTGAAAAATGTCCGAAAAAAAGTCTGAAAAAAAGAAGTATGAAAAATGTCTGAAAAATGTCCGGATATAAAAAGTGTGAAAAATGTCTGAGTGAAAAAGTCTGAAAAATGTCCCAGTAAAAAAGTAAAAAAAAAAGAAGTTAGAGTAAAAAAAAAGTGTGAAAAAAGTCAGAGTAAAAATGTCTGGAAAAATCTCTGAGTAAAACAGTATTAAAAAAAAAAGTCTGAAAAATGTGTGAGTGAAAAAGTTTGAAAAATGTCTGAGTAAAAAAGTAAAAAAAAAAGAAGTTAGAGTAAAAAAAAAGTGTGAAAAAAGTCAGAGTAAAAAAAGTCTGAAAAATGTCCGAGTAAAAAAATGTGAAAAATGTCCAAGTAAAAAAAGTGTGAAAAATGTCTGAATAAAAAAGTAAAAAAAAAAAAAATGTCATAGTAAAAAAAGTCTGAAAAATGTCTGAATGAAAAAGTCTGAAAAATGTCTGGAAAAATCTCAGAGTAAAAAAAGTCTGAAAAGTTTCTGAGTGAAAAAGTCTGAATAATGTCCGGGTAAAAAAGTAAAAAAAAAAAAAGTCTGAAAAATGTCCGAGTAATAAAAGTCTGAAAAATGTCAGAGTAAAAAAGTATAAAAAAAAGCAGTCTGAATGTAACGACGGCTCGCCGTTACTGGCGCTGGATAAGGTTAATTACAGTACGTAATTGTTGCTGAACACACTTCATGTCACACGTTATTAACAGCGTAAATAAACACACAGGATTTATTGATTAAAGTAATTTATTGTCGGAGGATTTTCAGTGCGGTGACGCTGACGTGCAGCGTATTTTGCAGCGGGGACGCAGGGCGATTCTTCCTCGTCGTTCTCCTGCAAAATACGACAATACTTTATTCAAATGTACATCGACTTCCACCTCACTAGTAAGAGAAGGTAATGGGTGATAATAAAGTAGATGGAAGAAGGTTGATTGGGAAGTATTAACATTTAAAAGACGTGGATCCACGTTGTGTCAGTAGAAAACGCTGCCCAAGTCGCCCACGCCGTTGCGTCTGAACTGGTTTCCCTGAATGGAGACGAAGATCTGCTGGTCCATCAGATCCCGGACAGCTCGGCTGCAGGACGTCTCCTCATTTCTGCTCAGCTGACGACTGAACACACCAAACAAACATTTTCACATTTAATAAGCCCATTTTAATCAAAGATCAAAGCATTCCACTTAGAAACGGGACGAAGACACAGATGTTGTGTGTGGTGAAGCCACTCCCTACATTTAATGCATGAAGAAACACTTAGTGTGTTAAACATGTGGTTCATAAACATCAGAGCACACATGCTCAGTGGACTCAGAACTGTCACTTTATGATCAGAGGTCATTTCATTCATCCTTCAGCTGGCAGGAACATTCCTGTTAAAAGGCAGAATCACATGTAACACCACTACTTTATTTACTTCAATGTTCCTCTAATTCACTTGATGTTGGTCAAACTAAACACTATTTAAAAAGTTGAATTTGTGAAAATAATGATTCCATTGTGAATCATGATGAGAAGACTTTTCAGAGCTTATAGTCATAATGTTTTATGGACGGTGAGTTTGGTTAAATTCAGTGCAGTTTAAGGCAATAATAAAACGTTAATCAGATTCACTATCTGGCCACTTTAATGTTGTCTGGCTTGAATGAAGATTCCTCGTTGTCATGTTTTATGTGATATTACTTATGATCAGTGAGATTCCTCCTATTGGCTGCATTGTTGGGTTTCCTTTTGTCATACAGTTCACCTGTGATTGGTTGTGGACTAGGGCTGTCAATCCATTCAAATATTTAATCGCAATTAATCACACATTTTTTATCTGTTCTAAATGAACCTTAAAGGGAGATTTGTCAAGTATTTAATACTCTTATCAACATGGGAATGGACAAATATGCTGCTTTATGTAAATGTATGTATATATTTATTATTGTAAATCACTTAACACAAAACAATGACAGATATTGTCCAGAAACCCTCACAGGTTCTGCATTTAGCATAAAACAATCTGCTCAGATCATAACATGGCAAACTGCAGCCCAACAGCAACAACAGCTGTCAGTGTGTCAGTGTGCTGACTTCACTATGACTTGCCCCAAACTGCATGTGATTATCATAAAGTGGGCATGTCTGTAAAGGGGAGACTCGTGGGTACCCATAGAACCAAGTTTGGAGCGTTATTTAACCTCCATCACTACAAGCTAGTATAACGGTGGTGATGATGATGGTTGGTACCGATGGATTCCTTTTGTTTTCTAGTTTCATATGATACCAGTTCCTTCTAGCTTTAAAACTGAGAAACAACCTCGGAAAGACAGAATAGCATCCGGGTCTGCCGTCGGATTTTTAAGAGGTTAATTCAAAATCGCAAGTTGTGTTAATGTCTTAAAGAAATTAGTGGTGTTAAAATGAATTTGCGTTAACAAGTTCTTGTTGCGTTAACTTTGACAGCCCCAGTTGTAGCACTGTTGAAAGTTTGCATGCTGAGGAAACGTGAGTATTCAGCTCCCGTCTGTACATACGGGGTGGAGCATGTTAATTCACTATCTAAGTAATAGTGGTAGAACGTGGAGTCACATGACCAACACTGAAGACAGGATTTGTTTCCAACAGGCTGAATGTTTTCTCACCTTGATGAGGATCCCGTCCTTACAGTGATGGATACCGTTACCAACTAGACTGCAAACACTGCCGGGGGAAATCTCCACACCAGCCACCTGCATACAACACACAGCAACACGACTGACCACATATAGTCACATTTACATATATGTGGTCATATAAACTGACCAGACAATATCACCTGAGCCAGATATTATCACTGCCAATATTAGACAACACATAACTAGAGGTGAAGAAATGTCAAAAATATGTTTAAATATGTTTGAGATCATTTAGAAACATATATACAGTATATTTTTTCTAAATGTCCTCAAACATCTCTGATCTTCATCCTCTTATCCGGGGTCGGGTCAGGGGGGCAACAGCTCCAGAAAGGGACCCCAATCTTCCCTTTCCCGGGCCACATTAACCAGCTCTGACTGGGGGATCCCGAGGCGTTCCCAGTGTAGAGATATAATCTCTCCACCTAGTCCTGGGTCTTCTCCGTGGCCTCCTCCCAGCTGGTCCTGGATCACCTCCCTAGGGAGGCACCCGGGGGGGGGGGGGCATCCTTACTAGACGCCCGAACCACCTCAACTGGCTCCTTTCAACGCAAAGGAGCAGCGGCTCTACTCCGAGTCCCTCACCGATGACTGAGCTTCTCAACCTATCTCTAAGGGAGACGCCAGCCACTTGCCTGAGAAATCTCATTTCGGCCGCTTGTACCCGCAATCTAGTTCTTTGGGTCGGATGGTACCAGTGTATCGATAGTGCAGAGGGATTGGCTCGGATGGTACCAGTGTATCGATAGTGCAGAGGGATTGGCTCAGCTGGTACCAGTGTATCGATAGTGCAGAGGGATTGGCTCGGATGGTACCAGTGTATCGATAGTGCAGAGGGATTGGCTCAGCTGGTACCTGTGTATCGATAGTGCAGAGGGATTGGCTCAGCTGGTACCAGTGTATCGATAGTGCAGAGGGATTGGCTCAGCTGGTACCAGTGTATCGATAGTGCAGAGGGATTGGCTCGGATGGTACCAGTGTATCGATAGTGCAGAGGGATTGGCTCAGCTGGTACCAGTGTATCAATAGTGCAGAGGGATTGGCTCGGATGGTACCAGTGTATCGATAGTGCCCTGGGATTGGCTCGGATGGTACCAGTGTATCGATAGTGCAGAGGGATTGGCTCGGATGGTACCAGTGTATCGATAGTGCAGAGGGATTGGCTCAGCTGGTACCAGTGTATCAATAGTGCAGAGGGATTGGCTCGGATGGTACCAGTGTATCGATAGTGCCCTGGGATTGGCTCGGATGGCACCAGTGTATCACTAGTGCAGAGGGATTGGCCCAGCTGGTACCAGTGTATCACTAGTGCAGAGGGATTGGCCCAGCTGGTACCAGTGTATCGATAGTGCAGAGGGATTGGCTCAGCTGGTACCAGTGTATCGATAGTACAGAGGGATTGGCCCAGCTAGTACCAGTGTATCGATAGTGCCCTGGGATTGGCTCAGCTGGTACCAGTGTATCGATAGTGCAGAGGGATTGGCTCAGCTGGTACCAGTGTATCGATAATGCAGAGGGATTGGCTCAGCTGGTACCAGTGTATCGATAGTGCAGAGGGATTGGCCCAGCTGGTACCAGTGTATCGATAGTGCCCTGGGATTGGCTCAGCTGGTACCAGTGTATCGATAGTGCCCTGGGATTGGCTCGGATGGTACCAGTGTATCAATAGTGCAGAGGGATTGGCTCAGCTGGTACCAGTGTATCGATAGTGCCCTGGGATTGGCTCAGCTGGTACCAGTGTATCGATAGTGCCCTGGGATTGGCTCAGCTGGTACCAGTGTATCAATAGTGCAGAGGGATTGGCTCAGCTGGTACCAGTGTATCGATAGTGCCCTGGGATTGGCTCGGATGGTACCAGTGTATCACTAGTGCAGAGGGATTGGCCCAGCTGGTACCAGTGTATCGATAGTGCAGAGGGATTGGCCCAGCTGGTACCAGTGTATCGATAGTGCAGAGGGATTGGCCCAGCTGGTACCAGTGTATCGATAGTGCAGAGGGATTGGCCCAGCTGGTACCATTGTATCGATAGTGCAGAGGGATTGGCTCAGCTGGTACCAGTGTATCAATAGTGCAGAGGGATTGGCTCGGATGGTACCAGTGTATCGATAGTGCCCTGGGATTGGCTCGGATGGTACCAGTGTATCGATAGTGCCCTTGGATTGGCTCGGATGGTACCAGTGTATCGATAGTGCCCTGGGATTGGCTCGGATGGCACCAGTGTATCACTAGTGCAGAGGGATTGGCCCAGCTGGTACCAGTGTATCACTAGTGCAGAGGGATTGGCCCAGCTGGTACCAGTGTATCGATAGTGCAGAGGGATTGGCCCAGCTGGTACCAGTGTATCGATAGTGCAGAGGGATTGGCCCAGCTAGTACCAGTGTATCGATAGTGCAGAGGGATTGGCCCAGCTGGTACCAGTGTATCACTAGTGCAGAGGGATTGGCCCAGCTGGTACCAGTGTATCGATAGTGCAGAGGGATTGGCCCAGCTGGTACCAGTGTATCGATAGTGCAGAGGGATTGGCCCAGCTAGTACCAGTGTATCACTAGTGCAGAGGGATTGGCCCAGCTGGTACCAGTGTATCGATAGTGCAGAGGGATTGGCCCAGCTGGTACCAGTGTATCGATAGTGCAGAGGGATTGGCCCAGCTAGTACCAGTGTATCGATAGTGCCCTGGGATTGGCTCGGATGGTACCAGTGTATCGATAGTGCCCTGGGATTGGCTCAGCTGGTACCAGTGTATCAATAGTGAAGAGGGATTGGCTCAGCTGGTACCAGTGTATCGATAGTGCCCTGGGATTGGCTCGGATGGTACCAGTGTATCACTAGTGCAGAGGGATTGGCCCAGCTGGTACCAGTGTATCGATAGTGCAGAGGGATTGGCCAAGCTGGTACCAGTGTATCGATAGTGCAGAGGGATTGGCTCAGCTGGTACCAGTGTATCAATAGTGCAGAGGGATTGGCCCAGCTGGTGCCAGTATATCCATAGTGCAGAGGGATTGGCCCAGCTGGTACCAGTATATCCATATTGCAGAGGGATTGGCTCAGCTGGTACCAGTGTATCGATAGTGCAGAGGGATTGGCTCTGCTGGTACCAGTGTATCGATAGTGCAGAGGGATTGGCTCTGCTGGTACCAGTGTATCGATAGTGCAGAGGGATTGGCTCTGCTGGTACCAGTGTATCGATAGTACAGAGGGATTGGCTCAGCTGGTACCAGTGTATCGATAGTACAGAGGGATTGGCTCTGCTGGTACCAGTGTATCGATAGTAAAGAGGGTTTGGCTCAGCTGGTACCAGTGTATCGATAGTGCCCTGGGACTTGATCCAAATGAGTAACAACAGGCCTGACAGCTGATTGTGATGTGAAACCTGTGATCGTCAGCATATAGCACTGACCTTTGAGCCGTACAGGTCACACATGTTCATGTCGAGATGGGCTGATGTTCGAACGATCACTCCCGTGGTCTCACACTTCAGCACATAGTTCTCCATGTTCAGAGTCCACTGACGCACACCTGACAGAAACAAAACAGGAGAGAGTCAGCATGTTAACAGAAAGCGTCACTGTATCACACAACAACATGTGTGCACATAACGGTACAGGGAATTATAATAATGCTTGTTCAGATAAGTTATCTTTCACATGTATATAAACTTTTGAGTTTTGAGTTCTACATACTAACAATTTCAAGTAATAAAAATTGTGCCAACTAATTAGCTTTTGTTTAGATAATGTATCTTCCTTATCTATAAAAACTTAAATTTTTGAGTTCTACATAAGAATTTTAGACAATAAAAGCTGTGCCAACTAATTGTCTTTCATACAGAAAAACCAAACCACCTCAGTTAACATGTTTATTTAAATATTAAACAGTAGTTAAATTGTAAACACTCTCCTGTTCTGTAACATTCATTCTTTTTCATGATTTTGAAATCCATTTTTTAATGGCAGAATTGATATATTTGCTTCATCTGAGTCCATGTGGAGGTAGAAGGAAGTTACCGCTTTTATTGTTGTAGTCTGAGTAACGCAACGCCATATCCGTTTCAAAAACCAAAAACCAACAAGTCGCCGGAGTGAGCCAAAACGAAAAAGTACTAAACAGCTGAACACCTTGGAGAAGTTAAAGGAGATAGACACATGGGACTACGTCCAGTTTTCAAAATAAGGGGTTAACAAAGGGAACTGTATATACAAAATTGTCAGGCTTTAGAAGTTTTAGGTTGTGGACCCAAATGCAGAGAGATTAGAGGCAGCCAACACAGTTCAAACATTTAATTAAGTAAACAAAAACTTTCCATGAGAGTGAAAAGGGAGCTGATCCAGTCAGGCAGGAAACCAAAAACATCCACAAAGCAAAAAGATCAGCAGCAACTCAAAAACACAAAAACACCGGGAAAACACTTACGTGGAAACTCCAGGAGAACAACATGAGACAGGAACAAGGACGAACTGACAAAGACAGAAGGAAACACACAGGTTTAAATACACAAGGAGGGCAGGAAGATTACACACAGGTGGAACTAATCAGGGCGGGGCAGACAATCACAAAAAGGCGGGAAAACAAACAAAGGCAGGAAGTAAAACTAGACATGACACAGGAGGATTGCATTTCAAAATAAAACAGGAAACACTAGAATGAATGAATAAATATAAATTAAAACCCAAATCCAAGAAACCAAAATCACAAATAACAGAACTAATAAACCACAACAAGGATAAACACAAGATCTTAACAAAAAGGAAAAAAGTAATATGTCCGCTGGCACAGTGCCAGACCGTGACACAAAATACTTCTATGGAAATAAGATTGATTGGATTATATTCACCAGAAGTATAAAACATTACATGTCCCTTATAAATTAAAAAGAAAATACCACTAATCTGTGAGGAAAATGGCATTGCTGAAAAAAATGTAATAAATAATTCCTGAGAATGACTGATATATTTGACTTCAGGACATCTCTGACTACATACATGCTGAAAGTCAAACATTTTTACTGGATTAATTTAGAGATTTTCCAAAGTAAAAGTCCCTAGAAGTGTATGATTCTAATTTTTCCCTTCATGGTCTAGTGTTAAAAAAGTTAACAAAAATCACAATAAATCACAATAAATCACAATAAATCACAATAAATCGTAATATCAAATCACAATACTTGTAGAATCGTAATACTTAAAAATCGCAATACATATCGAATCGGCACCCAAGTATGGTGATAGTATTGAATCAGGAGATAGGTGAATCGTCCCAGCCCTAACATTAACACATCAGCTTTATTTTAAAACTCTCTTTTAAGACGCATACAGCTTATGTTCCATAAGCCTAGGGTAGATCAAACATCAACAAGAATAAAATCCACAAATGTAAAATGCAAACCACACAAAATGTTCAACTCTTCCACAATACAGTAAAAGCTCACATGCCTTTCCATAAAAAAAATAAAGCCAGCATAGGAAGAAAAATAAAAATAAAAGCTCGTGGCTTAGTGTGTTAGAGTGAGAGCTTGGTTTTCAAGCTCAAAGCGCTGTGAAGAAATTGGTGAAATGTTCATGAAGATGTGCTGAATAGCTTCAAAAGTGTACTTATGTTGTTTTGGGAACTCCATGTTCTAGGCATAGAGCAGGCACTAAAGGTAAGCTAATGCATTGGGGAGGTCTGGTAGATCTGTGAGGACAATGGCCAGCGTCTTACTTAGATTAAGAGCTTGGTTTTCAAGCTCCTGATGCGCTGTGAGCAACTGGTGGAAAGTTCCATGAAGATGTGCTAAATAGTTTTAAAAGTGTACCTGTGTTTAGGGCTGGGGCGATTCGTCGACGTAGTGGATTATGTAAATACGGCGATTCGTCGACGTAGTGGATTATGTAAATACGTCGATTTGCGTAACGTCCCGCGACGCATCCGATGACGTAATGAAAATGGCTGCGCCCGGTCCAAGCATGGATTCTGATTCCACCAGAGAGCAAGAAGCGTCAAAAAAATCTCGCCCACGTTTATTAAAAGTGTGGGAATACTTCAAACAGAGACCCAACAATGTGGTGCTCTGTAAGTTCTGCAAAATGGATATGGCGTACCACAGCAGTACAAGTGCAATGCATGAGCACCTGAAAAGAAGCGTTGAGTTGAGGTCCTCTCTCCGCTCTATGGCTGTATTCGAAACCGCCTACTACATACTACTGACGTACGCAGTATGCAGTATGTACTGTATACTGTATACTGTATACTGCGATCCTGAGTATTATGTATTATGTAACGGTTAAAGTGATGTATTTGCAGTATGCTAGATGAGGCTTTAGCCTTTAAACCAGCTCTTAAAACGCTGGACAATGAGCACGAACTCATACCACTATTACAATATTATCAAAAAATACAACTTTGATGTAGTTGTTTATGTTCTGTTAGTTTACTTTATAAGATACTGCAGGTTTAAACTAAGACTGGGGCGATTCGTCGACGTAGTCGCCGTATAATCGACTACGTAAATACGTCGATTTACGTAACGTTGCGTCGACGCTTCGGATGACGTAATGAAAATGGCAGCGCCCGGTCCCAGCATGGATTCTGCTTCCCCCAGAGAGCAAGAAGCCTCAAAAACACCTCGCCCACGTTCATCAAAAGTTTGGGAATATTTCAAACAGAGACCCAACAATGTACAAATGCAATGCACGAGCACCTGAAGAGAAGGCATCCCGGAGCGCTAAGTCAAGGCGACAGCAGCAAGATACCACAGTAAGTCCTGTTTACCTCCCCCCCCCCCCTCACAAGCATCATCTGTTAAGACTGTCAAAACGCGCTCGCGTTTCTGTTAGCGGTAGTCATTTAAAGTTGTTTTTAAAATGTTTCTTCATCGCCACCGTGTTAAAAGTTTCAGTTATTTCTCTTGCTCCACACTGATGCAAAAGTACATTCGCTAGTGATTATCTTAACTGCATATTATTACAGTGATGAAATAAATCCATGTCTAAACTATTTTAAGTTTAAAGTTAAGTACTTGTAGTAGAAGTAGTAAGTAAAAATACTGATGGTGGTTATTGTTAGTAGTAGTATTATTAGTATTATTATTAGCCTAATGTCATAACACAACAGTGATGTGGAAATTATACCGATTTTAAAATGTGCCACTATTAGCATTATTCTAATGGGCTTTCTATGTCTCTTTTTCAGGATGAGACAAAGCAATGTGGAGGACTTTTTAAAAAAAAAAGGACCCAACTCAATGCACACCGAAGATGGCTGTTGAGTTTACTGACAGCATCTTACAGATGATTGTGAAGGACATGAGACTCCTTGCTATTGTGGAGGATCAGGGCTTCGGAGAGATGATCAACACTTTACCAGTGAAGACTGGGCTAATTTTTGTTGTGAAATAAATGCCCTGTAGTGCATATTTTATTCTTGTTTTATGTATATGTTTATAAGAGAAGATGTTTGAATAAAGTATTGAAATAATAATGAGACAAGTTTTTGATATTTATTTTGGGTAAATTAATTTAAAAATCTAAAAAAAAAAAAAAAATTTTTTTTTTTTAATAATCTATGAAATTAGTCGTTAGATTAATCGACTAATCGAAAAAATAATCGTTAGATTAGTCAATACAAAAAATAATCGTTAGGTGCAGCCCTAGTTTAAACTATTTATTCTAACAGCTCATAGTGAAGTCAGACAAACAGGATTATCAACGAGGGGAGACGGCGAATATAAAACAGTGCTCGACAAAATTTACGTTACTCAAACTGCTTTTTCAGTTACAGAAACAAACGAGTGGACTGATCTCCCTCCAGATATTAGAGTAACGTTAAAAAGGGTCGTGTTGTTTCAGCAGGTATCTCTCTGCCCCCTCAGAGGCTGCCCTTTCCCTCGCCACTCCAAAAAGGCAGATAAACACATGTTAATTTATAAAGGAAATTTGTGTTGTGATATAAAACAAATTAAAGCTGCAAGCAGCGATGAACGGGCCCTCGCACCTTCCCGCACGTCAGGGTACTGGCGGGACCCCGGTCGACACATCCGTACATTTCAGTGACCATCGGACACTGCACGCACAAGTTAGACGTTATTTCCTGTGTGGAATGAGTGGCACGGGAAATGTCATATTGCAATTTTTTCATGACTTCCTGTGTCCACTATGTGGCGCTAGAGAACACCGGCTAAAAATGCATTTTGTTGCTTTTTATCAAGTGTAGATCACACAATGTAAATTTCATGTGAATCGGACGATGTTTGTCACTTAACGCTGACTTCCTGTTGCCAGTAGTTGCCGCTATGACTATGAGTCAAAATTGCCATTTAGATGTCCTCAGGTCTGGACTACTACGTGGTAGGTCAAGTTTGGGGCAGATTGGACCAAGTACAGTCGAGTTACAACATTTTGTCTTTCAATGGCGAGTCATGCAAATTCAAAAAACATCACGATTTGAATAACTTTTCATCACAAAGGTCTTCAGATTGCACTGACGAAATCTGAAGTTGATCGGGTTAAGTCCGTCAGAGGAGTTCGTTAAAGTACAAAGCCTGGAAATGGCCAAAAATATAAGAAAAATTCCCACAAAAATCAAGATGGCCGACTTCCTGTTGGGTTTAGAGCATGGCACCAAGATACTTTTTTTTAAGTCTATGGGTGATACATGTGCCTACCAAATCTCGAACATCCAGGTCAAACGTACCGCGAGACCTGCTTTGTTGAAATTTTGTAGGGGGGCGCTATTGAGCGCCCTTTTTACAAACAAGCACAAAAAACATATTTGTTAACATATTTTAGCACCGTTAATGAGTGTGCCAAGTTTTGTTTGTTTTTAAGCAATCCTAGTACCTCAAAAACAACTTCCTGTTTCTTGGCGAACAATACGTCGCCACAGCAACAGCATTTCACAAAAATTCAAAACCTTCGCTCTCTGGCATCATGAAGGTCTTACCATTGTTGTGACCAAATTTGAGGTGGATCTGGTTAACCTGCTTAGAGTAGTACACCAATATATCGCGACGGTAACTTGATGTTGCCACTAGGTGGTGCTATGAGTATGATTGAAAATTAGACTGTAGATGTCTTCAGGCCGGTACGCTCATCAAATGTTACTAATTTGGATAAGATCTGACCATCTGGAGTGGAGTTACAGCGTTTTGTTTTTTCATGGCGACTCATCGAAATTCGCCATACCTCCACGGTGCCGCCATTTGATGAAAACTCACAATTTTTGTAAGGAAGCATTGTCAAGGTCATAAGGCTTTTTTCTCTAAATTTGAGGTAGATGTGATTAATTTCTGAGGAGATGTACATCAACGTGTACAACATGACATTTCCTGTTACCACTAGGTGGCGCTATGACTGCGAGCCAAAATTTGCATGTGGATGTCATCAAGCAAGGACCCTTATCACACATGCACAATTTAGAGCAGATTGGAAAATGCATGCCAAAGTTACAACAACTTCCTGTTTTTTGGCGAAAGGTGCTTTTTCGCTGCCACGCCACGGTCAGATTGTTCAGTAAAAACTCACAAATTGAATAACTTTTCATCCTTAAGGTCTTAAGATGGTCCTGACCAAATTTCAAGTCGATCTGATAAAATCTGGAGGAGGAGTTCGCTAGAGTACACGGCCTATAAAACGCAAAAAATGGGCAAAATCGCATATTAAATCCAAAATGGCTGACTTCCTGTTGAGTTTTGGCCATACCCCCAAGTGGCTTTTTTGTGCGTCTCCACATGTTACATCAGTCTGCCAAATTTCATACTTGTAGGTGAAACCGGAGCGAGGGGCTCAATTTTTCTAATTTTCTAGGGGGGCTAGCGAGTCATTTTGAAACACCCGAGCGCGAGACCCTTAAAATATCAAATTTTTCACCGCGTCTGATAAGTGTGCCAAGTTTAACAACTTTTTGAATATGCTAAGGTCCCCAAAAAGGCGATTCATTTTAAGAATAATAAGAAACGCTACAGTTTCAATAGGGCCTTCGCTGGCCCGACGTTGTCGGTGCTCGGGCCCTAACTATCCGTCAACAAGGAAATAAAAGCCTCTCGTCTACGAGACCGGTCTCCTGAGAGAGCTCCAGCTCATAGCGGGTCTGTGTGAGTGAAAGCCCGGCAGGAGAGGTGACGATCCCGGCAGGAGCTAGCTGGCTGTGCCGGCAGTTTGTGGAGCTTCTAAACTCCGACAACGGTGGAGCAAATGTTCGATTCGCCATCTAACATCGTAAAACTGTCAATATTCTAAATCTACACAGTTGATTTCTCGCCTCAAATTTTCAGAAGTGAATTTAGTGATGAAATAGCTACGAAAAATGTAAAGTAGTTACGATGCGGCGGTGCTCGTGCATGTGTGTGGGGGGCGTTGCCTTGGAAGGAGTTTCGAGGGGAGGGGAGGGGTTTAGACCAGTGGTCTCAAACTCAATTTACCTGGGGGCCGCTGGAGGCAGAGTCTGGGTGAGGCTGGGCCGCATCCGGTATTCCACAAAAAAAGCTTTGTTAAAAAAAACAATCTTCTTCAAACGTCATTATTAACAGTTCTTTAACTCGAATGGGTTCTTCTGAACATGAACTGTCCTGAACATGAATGGAACTCAGAAATATTGCGTCTCCCACTTTTCCTGAAATTGTCTGTGCTCATCACCAACCTTTCTCTTCACTGCAGGCTTTGAAAAAGACATGATTGGGGCTGTGTGACAAGATATATATTCATTCCACTTGGTGTCACTCCGCAATAAAGTTGTGCCTGCTGTGTTTGTGTTGCTCTGCAATTACACCACCAAACCGCTAGTTGGCGGCGGCGTCTCTATGAGTTTCCTTCTTCTTCTTGTACTACAAACAGAAACTGAGCGGAGTTGGAGCTAACAACTGTTGAACCACAGAACTTTTACTGACATTACTGGAACGCCGAAAAGAGAAAATATATCTGAGTCGATTTTCTTTGAACAAACATTGAAAAGATCAAGGCAGAGAGAAGTTGAACTTTCTGTGGTTGTCCGGGGTCCTGGCCGCTCAGCATCGCTGAGAGACTGGACCAATCACAGCTGTTGCGGTCTGCGTCGCCGCGACGTGTAGTTACATTTCTGGAGAGGTGCACGTCAGGCTACGGCGTCGATTCAACGCAGAAGTATAAATCAAGCTTTAATCAAGCTTATGCGATGTTACACGGGCGCCGCCATAGTTGTTGTGAAATGTTTCTCTGCTTGCATCAAGCCCGGCCGATTACCCGCCCTCGGGAGCCATATACCCCACTGTGATTGGTGGGTTCGTTATACCCCACTGTGATTTGTAGGTTCGTTATACCCCACTGTGATTGGTGGGTTCGTTATACCCCACTGTGATTGGTGGGTTCGTTCAGCTCGGGCTCGCGCAACGAAGGGACCTTCCACACACAACGCGGCAAAGTGCCATTCACATAAAACTCGCGGGCCGCACTAACATCAAACTTTCATATCAAGCCGGGGGCCACAAAATATCGTCCCCCGGGACGCAATTGGCCCACAGGCCGCGAGTTTGAGACCACTGCTCTAGACTAGAGGTTGACCGATATGGGTTTTTTATGGCCGATGCCGATGCCAATTTTTTACAGAATCAGGACAGCCGATGGCCGATATATGATGCCGATTTTTTTTTTTTGCAGATATGTTTGGCTGGTTTTCTTTTTTTCCTCCATCTGATAAAATATAACAGCTTAATAATAACAAATAATACACAAAATGTCTTAACTGACGTAAACATTTATTGAACAACACTTATGGTCTGTCTCTCCAATTTGCACTTTGTGTCTGCACTGCAGTGCATATTTTATTTTGTGCATGATGGTTAATAGTACAGGGCTCAAAACCTTTTAAGCACCTTTCCAAAACTGTCCTAAAGCATGTTTTTTATTTATGTTTGTTGACAGAAACTGTTACAAACTATATGGCCATAATCTAATTGATCAAAAAATAATAATAACTTTCTTCACTCTAGGGATGTCAATAATAAACCGTTTAAACCGTTAACCGACGTTAAGAACTTTAACCGATTAACGCTATCGGTTAAAAGTGTTAAAATATATATTAATAATGAATTAAAAAGCTTAGAAAAACTCAGAGGAGCGGCTCGTCTTTTTAAGCAGAAAAGCAGGTCCACCTTAACAGTCCACCTTAAGAGGCGGAGCCGGAGGTACAGATACAGGAAGTTGTCTCCCGTCTCTTGCTCGCTTTAGCAGAGCGAGTTGTAGCCTCGTAGCATTTATCCACCGACAAATAAACTGTACACACACTGTCTGCTACACTTACGTTCACACCACCGACCCCCCCCCCCCTCCCCGCTGCCACACACATACAGTCTGTCTACACTCGCAAAAGTTACGCTGCAATGACAGAGCCGCGACGAGCACGAAGCTAGCAGCAGATGCTAATGTAGCACAGAAACACTCGCTATTGTTAATCTGGGCAGACAGTATCATTACGCCGGGCAGATACAGCGGACAATCTGCTAAACTAAACTAAATGTGCGGTGGAGACTTTTAGCAGCAACAACAACACTGGGCTGCCCGCAGATTTGCCTGCATAATAATCGGTTTAATATGCTCAGGAATCGGCCGATGCCGATTATGATAAAATGTCAAAAAATCGGCCCGATTAATCGGCCGACCGATTAATCGGTCGACCTCTACTCTAGACCCTTGGTAAAAGATGAC
>CAKAOJ020001956.1:0-23636 GCA_916701645.2 Sebastolobus alascanus
TTTCATGTACAAAAAAGCAGCTTCCCCTCCTGAATTCCTGAAAACCCCCTTTTGTTTTCACTCAGATCCAGCTCTCTCAGAGGGGGGGGGTTGGACTTCAGAGCTGAGGCCAGAGAATCACAGCTGATCTCTGACAAACTGCAGCATCTCAATCTGAATAAAGAATAAATCATGTAAGTTTAGAAGACAACGTTCCTGCTTGAAATCATTAAGTGTTTAATAATGTGTTCAGAGCTGAAGAAGGTTTAGAACGTAGAAGTTTAGATTAATGTAAACTCCAAACACCTGAAGCCAACAGGATGCAGGTTAAAAACTGTAAAATACAAAGAGTGAAACAGAGCTCTCATTAATATTAATGACAACGTGCTGCTACTTCAATAAAGACGTAGTGACTTCACCTCTTAAACTCTGACAGCTCCACCAGTGGATCCAACTATACAAACTCATGTTGAGCAGCCTACACTAATAAAAACCACAGAAACTGATTCAAGATTCAACTCAACATCTCAAAGTTTATAAAGAGGTCAAATATGTCAGGATGGATTTTGGGGAAATGTGAACAAAAGATATTTAAGATAAGACATCTATAATATATATTTTAGGAATAGTGGAGTCATAAAATCAAAGCATCTTCAGTTTAAACTCTTCAGTCAGTATAAGCATCATATAGCTTCATAACATTTATAGAAAAAATAAATAGTTAATATATTTGTTATTGTCTGATAGCTGAAATAGAGATTATTTATTTATTCTTTATATTTATGTATTTTTATATAATTTATTTTAACATGATGAAAGTCAGGTGTTGTGATATATGAAGGTTTTAAATGTGTAGCTCAACATTGCTCTGCTACAGTCAATGGACTAAACCACTGAAGAAGAAAATGTCCTTTAGCATTAAGATACTCAGTGTGGATCAGTATAATATCAGCCTTATGTCTGCAGTTTAGTGTCACCACAACTTTCACATCATATTCATCTCAGTACACAAGTAAAACATGGAGTCTGACCTCAGAGTCTCCAGTCTACAGTGTGGACTCTCCAGAAAACCACACAGCAGCTTCACTCCTGAATCCTGCAGGTTGTTGTTGTGACTCAGATCCAGCTCTCTCAGATGGGGGGGTTGGACTTCAGAGCTGAGGCCAGAGAATCACAGCTGATCTTTGACAAACTGCAGTCACTCAATCTGAATAAAGAATAAATGATGAAGATAAAAATCACTTTATAATCCAATCAGATGTGTTCAGGTTTTAAATGTGTAGCTCAACATTACTATGTCCTAATCAATGATCTTTAACCTAAAATGAGTAGAGTGACTTTGTCATTGTTTATTTTTCATCATAATGTCAGCCTTCTACAGACATCATCCAATGTCACCAAACATTCATACACCTATTCATGTCAACACACATCAAAAACATGCTGCAGATCTCTGTCAAGTCTGGAATTAGAGGATCAATATTAAATCAGACTTGTTGGACTTCACTACTTCATTTTTATATGACCTTCTTCTCACTGTATCTGGTAGCTCAGTAGGTTTATTCATTTACAGGAAAGGTCCACTTTTGTTCAAGTGTGTCTGTAAACAACAGCCACATGTCATATGTACATTAAAAGAGTTATTGGTGGCAGTAACCATTCCTCCTGTAAGTGGCCCCTTCATAACATAACTACACTGTAATCTGGGGGTTGCAGTGGCTCAGTTTTAAAGCTAGGGGAAGATACTGTATCATAACAAACTATAAAACCTGATGAATCCATCGGTACCAACCATGTAATGCTAGTTTCATGAAGGAGGTTAAATAACGCCCCAAAACTTACGCTAAATTTTGGGAGGAAAAACTGTCATGTCCATTTCCAAAGGGGTCCCTTGACCCTGACCTCCAGATCGGGAATGTAAATGGGTTCTATGGGTACCCACGAGTCCCCCCTTTACAGACATGCCCACTTTATGATAATCACATGCATTTTGGGGGCAAGTCATAGTGAAGTCAGCACACTGACACACTGACAGCTGTTGTTGCCTGTTGGGCTGCAGTTTGCCATGTTATGATCTGAGCATATTGTTTTATGCTAAATGCAGAACCTGTGAGGGTTTCTGGACAATATTTGTCATTTTTTGTTTTTTAAACTGATTTACAGTAATACATATATACATACATTTGCATAAAGCAGCATATTTGTCCACTCCCATGTTGATAAAGGATTAAATACTTGACTAATCTCCCTTTAAGGTACATTTAGAGCAGATAAAAAAATGTGTGATTAATTTGCGATTAATCGTGATTAAATGTTTTAAATCGTTTGACAGCCCTAGTAATATCGTGATATGGTATAAGTGTTGTCTTTTCCTGATTTTAAAGGTTACATTACAGTACAGTGATGTAATATTCTGAACTTACCAGACTGTTCTAGCTGTTCTATTATTTGTCATTTACACTTAGTCATGAGATCCACATTACTGATGATTATTTATCAGAAATCTCATTGTGTAAATATTGGTCAGACAATCCTACAATATCGTCCCAATATCGATATTGATTTATTTGGTCAAAATTTTTGGGATATTTGATTTTGTCCAAGTCACCCAGCCCTAATACATCTAACTCAGACTGCTTAAGCCTCCGATTAGTTTAAGATCAACTTTACAGGTCATTTTACACAGAACAAGACTGTGGATTTAGTCCTCATCTCGTAACACTCAGTTATAGGGGGATTGCTTCACAGACAGAAGGAATGATGACAGACATCAATAACTCGTGGCTCAGAGGGTAGAGCAGGTCGCCCACCAATCAGAAGGTCGGTACTTCGCCCCCCGGCTGCTCTGGGTCACATGTCGATGTGTCCGATGAGTTTTTTTTAAGAATAATTTATAGTGTGTATATTTGAAGAACTAAACTACTAGTCTAATCTGATCTATAAAGTTAATCACATCTGGACTTACTTAGTTTTTCTGCAGTTCCTCACAGCTGGAATCAGTCTCTGTCGCCCCTCTCGTGATGTGTTGTACTTCTTCAGGTCCAATCATCCAGAACCTCCTCTGACATCTGCAGCATGTAGGCCAGAGCTGAGCAGTGGATCTCTGAGAGTTTCTTCTCTGATATGTTCTCTGACTTCAGGAACTCTTGGATCTCCTGATGTACCGAGTGGTCGTTCATCTCCGTCAGACAGTGGAAGATGTTGATGCTTCTGTCGGGAGAGATTTTAGTATCTCTCTGTTCCCCCTTCGGTTGTTGATGGCTCTCTGGATCTTCCTGAACTGCTCTTTGTCCGACCCAGCAGACCTCCTAAGAGCCTCTGGTTGGACTCCAGAGAGAGGCCATGAAGGAAGCAAAAACAGGTCCAGATGGCCATTTTTACTCCTCAAGGATTTCTCCATGGCTCTCCACAAGAAGTCATCCAGGGTTGAATGAACATATTCTTCTCCCGGGAAAGGGCCTTCAGTACCTTTGTGTTCCTGTCTGTGTAACAGTTGATCATGTAGACTGCAGCCAGAAACTCCTGAATGCTCAGGTGAACAAAGCAGTAGACTGATTTCTTGAAGATCACACTCTCTCTTTTGAAGATCTCTGTACAAACTCCTGAGTACACCGAGGCCTCTGTGACATCAAGACCACATCGCTCCGGGTCTTCTTGGTAGAACATGATGTTTCCTTTCTCCAGCTGTTCAAACGCCAGCCTCCCCAGCTTCAGAAGAACTTTCCTGTCAGCCTTCGTCAGCTTCTGTGGACTCGTCTTATGTCCCTTACCATACTTCTGCCTCTTCCTCTTTGTCTAAACCAACAGGAAGTGTGAGTACATGTCAGTCAGGGTCTTGGGCAGATCTCCTCTTGGTCTGTAGTCAACATGTGGTCCAGAACTGTAGCAGTGATCCAGCAGAAGACTGGGATTAGACACATGATGTGGAGGCTCCTGGACGTCTTGATGTGTGAGATGATTCTGCTGGACAGCTCTTCATCACTGACTCTCCTCCTGAAGTACTCCCCCTTTTGGGGTCAGTGAAGCCTCGTACTTCTGTTACCCTGTCAACACATGCAGGAGGGATCTGATTGGCTGCTGCAGGTCGGGAAGTTATCCAGACGAGAGCTGAGGGAAGCAGATTCCCCTCGATGAGGTTTGTCAACAGCACGTTGACTGATGACTTCGGGGGACATCAGACACAACCTCATTGTTCTTGAAATCCAGTGAAAGTCTGCTTTCATCCAGGCCGTCAAAGATGAACAGAACTTTACAGACAGCGAGCTTCTCTGCTGTGACCTTCTGTAATGTTGGATGGAAAACATGGGCAGCATGAGAAGACTGTACTGCTCATCTCTGATCAAGTTCAGCTCCCTGAACGAAAGCAGAACCACCAGACTGACATCTTGGTTTTCCAACCCTCTGCCCAGTCCAGAGTGAACTTCTGCACTGAAAAGGGTTTTTTCCAACGCCAGCGACGCCGTTCGTCAGAACGACTCTGATGTTGTGTCCCTGTTGGTCAGGTAAGGCTTTAAAGATGTCGTGGCACTTGATTGGAGCATCATGGAGGGTCTTCTTTTTGGGAAGCTGTCTCAAGCTGCCAACCTCATGTTGGGTATTAACCTCTTCACTCTGTCCTCTGTGATGTAGAGCTCAGTGTAGATCCTGTTGAGGGGGGTTTCCCACTTCCTGTTTCATCCTTCCTTCAGTCACACATTCACATCTCCTCCTCACACTGATCTTATATTCATCTACAACCTCCTGTAAAACCCCTATCTGCTGAAAGAGAGAGACAAGTTTGAGACAAAACACAGAAACATTACTTTCAATGTCAATATGAAAATAATCAAATAACAACATATGTAAGAGATAATGTACAGCTAGAGGTCATTTTTGTGAAAGAATCCCCTTCAGGGAGAGCTGTCTCTCATCGCCCTGAAGGGGATTCTTTCACAACAATGACCCGCTAGCTGTACATTATCCTGCTTATTACACGGCTACTTACTGAAGAAATCAATAATTTGACACAAAAACGGTCCTCCAGAGTCTGACATCTGAACTGCGCCCATAGCAAGGGTCTGTTCTACATAGCAACGGTCTGTTATACATAAATTACAGACCGCAGAACGAATCGAGTATTAGAAGTAAAGTAGTAAAGGTTATAAAGTCATCACCCCCTCTTGAAGTCAAAACTAACGTCAACGTGATTTTTACATTTATTGTTAATAGTTTTTTTTGTAAAAGGAGCATCAGAAATGCTCCTTTTTCTCTCAGCCTTGACTGTGTTGGTGTACATGTTTGATTGACAGCAGAGGAGGCGGAGCCTCAGCTGCTCGCCAGCAGCTCTTCATCTAAACAGCTCACTGTGGCTGCCTTCCTCCCTGTAATATTTAAAACTCATCAAATAATTCAGAATATGATCATGTTTTGTTTTTAGACCTGTACTTACTGAATAGCACCTCAATAAAGAACCGTGAATCTCGTTGACAAATACACTGCACTTCCTATAGCTGCTTAAAAATAAAACCCCCCCCCCCCCCTGGAGGAGGACTATTATGTGAAGCAGAAGGAAATTTTGAGTTTTCAACAGTAAAAAATGAACCTCTGATGTGACTACAGCTCGGGGGTCTCATTTATAACCGTTTGTACGCACAAAACGGGCCTGAAATGTGCGTACGCCACTTCCCAAGCAACAGTTGTGATCTATAAAAACAAACTTGACGGGAGAATGTGCGCACCTGTACGGAAACTTTGACCCATGCGTGCGCACATTATGGAGGCACCGAGGTAGGGGAAACTGGCCACGCAGAGGGTGAGGCGGTGAATTGAAACCAGATTGTAGAAATTAAACATTTAGCGTCACTTCATATCACACGTTACTTATAGATCCATTTTATCATAGATATTTAAACCAGAAGTGTCCTAGTGAGCCATATTTAAACCCCAGAAGCACCTTAAAATGTTAAATATATCAGCCAACTCAAATCTCAAAGCAAATTCCGCTCAATTTCTCAGCGCTGTCTCACATCACGTCCCCCCCCCATCCCCGGGAGCGCAGAGGAGCGGGCCGAACTACCGACATCAGCTGTGGAGCAACATAGCTGTTGAAATCATGATCATCGGGGATATCAAAGTATGATAGTAATTTTTATAAAATTGTTGTGTTAAAATCGCTGCAGTGAACATGATATGACTTATTCATTTATTTATGGTTTATTAGTGTTGGGACATGACCATCCAAGATGGTGGCAAAGACATGAACTGCACTTCCCAGGATTCCTTTGGGTCACTCATTGGGTAGCTCCACCCATGGACTCAGTAACCATTTCCCTTGGCTACTGTAACATGATGACTCATTCACAAGTACATGTGAATTTTACGCGGGATAAATAGGAAGGTCTCCTTCTTTTCTTGCTCTTTGCTCTTCAGTCTCTTTGCTCTTTGGTCCTCCCCGTCAACACCCCTGCCCCCCAGGGGGTCACTTCTCACCTAAGCTCTCCAGCCAGAGACTGCATGAAAAGCAGCTCTTATCTGATCTATGTCTTGTTAGCAGACAGACATAGAAACACAAGGAACTTCTAAAGGCAGAAGACGCGAGTGCCTGCCTTTTGATCAACTAACTTCAACCAAGGGAAATTAGCACCAAGCCACCAAGCTGCAGAAACAGGACTGGACCAGTTTCCTTCCAGCTGCACAACTGGATCTCACACAGCAAGGACAACCACAACTTCAACCCTGGAACCACAACCTTCTCCAGTCGGCTTTCTCCAATCCCTCCTTGGAATTACAACCCCTTTCTTCCATGTAGTGGTAACGTACTGGGCTTTACCTTAGCATTAGTAATTGCACACGGCTGAGCAAGACTGTTCAACTTAACTTCTGTAAATGTTCATGTATTGATTTGGTTTGATGTAATTCATTAAGTTTTACTGTTGTGATAGTGTTGTAGTCAGGATATTTGGTTAGCGGCTTCGCCACATCTGATGTGTTTAGTTTATGCTCCACACAGACATAGGGGCCCTTTCATGCAAACTAACCATCTTTTCTAACTATCTTTATCATCTGACACACATTAACATCACTTACATAAACTGTGAATTGGTTTTAAACACAAAAATACACCATCAATAACCCCAGCCCCCCATCACACCTCTTTGTTCTCCCTGAGCCCATGTGCTCCAAAGGACAAAGAGGTCATGTGGTGACACCCTGGCGGCCATCTTTGATCCGGCCATCTTTTTAGTTTTACAGTGCTCGCCATTTTGTTTTGTAGGCCATGCAGACATCAAAGACAAGTAGCCATCTTGTCTTTGTCTCCCTCTCTCTCTCTCTCCTCTCTCTCTCTCTCACACACACACACACCACATGCTCACACACTGTGTTTGGTTTGTTTAGTTTAGTTATTTAGTTAGATTAAAATTGTTTTTAACCTTTTTAAACCCTTTTAAACCCTTTTTAAACCTTTATTATCTTATAAAAAAATATTTGTGGATCATACATGCTGGTCTGTTTAATGTTGTACAAGAGTGAATAATGCCAACCGCTGCTGTGTCAAGAACTCCAAAATCCTTCAACCTTTACTATCTATTGATATAGTGATTTTTGGTTATAGTTATTAATTTAATTATTAATCAGAGTTCTAAATTGATAGTTTAGTATATTTAATGAGACTTAGCTATGAGACTACATTAATTTGCTATCGTTTTCTCTTTGTTTTAAAGAGTGGTGCCCCCAGGATGATTTAATACACATTAAATCATATTATTCATTATAATTAATAATTATTTTGATAATTATTATTTACTTTTGATAGCCATTTTAATGTCTTTTGAGCTTATACCAATGTAATTTGGGGCCCTTTATTATTAATATATATTGATAATTAAGTAATATTAATTTTATTAATATTGATAATTTTCTTTAATATTGTCTAATAACTAGACCAGCTCCTACCTGCGTTCCCCAACATTATGGTGCCCCGTGTGGGGCCCAGTATTGTTGGCAAATTATTCATAATTGTGCAGTATTAATTTTCAGAATAATTTTTGGAAAAAACAAAAATTTCATATTCCACTTCTAAACAAACCAAAAGTGTTGACATTCTACACCACTAGTCTTCCACAGGAGTAGACGTCCAGCTGTACTTTTAAACAAGTACATTGTGGCTAGAATTATAATTTGAGAGATTTTGTTATTAACACTTTCAGCCCTCATAGTGTTATTTTGTTTAAGAACTTGCTTTTGCTGCTAATTCAAGTTAACCTACACTGTAGAACTTGAAATAATTTTTGGGTTTAGCATTTGAATACCACGTATTCAATTCAATCTAGTCAAGTTGTCATAATTTGCTGTTAATCTAAGTTTCCTTTAAAGACACAGCGTGCCACCGGCCCTGTGTAACATAGAGAGCTTGTACCTGGCTGTCACTGCCATGCATTTCAGCCTGACTGAGTAAATTGAGCCTGATAAGAGCCACAGCGTGCTACCAGCCCCGTGATATAAGTTTGCACCTAGCTGTTACTTTCACACGTTCCAGCTTGAGTCACCTTTAAGAGACATCATCACAACTGTTACTGCCTTGCATCTCAGTTAGTGCATGTTGTGTATAAGCAAACTTGTTTTGTAAACCTGTGTTTACTTTACTGGCCCCTTTTGTTTTATGACCACTAGAGTCACTAGTTGGTGCTGTAGCCCCCTCCTCCACAGGAAGCTACCCCCCAAAAAAGTAAGCCAGTACATTGTTTGTTAGGCTAGTGTACCTACTGCTACACTACAAGGGTCTGCCAAAGCAACACCATAGCCACAACATTATTTTTCTTGGTACTGGACACCTTGTTTAGTTTTACCCTCCATTCCAGGCATAACAATGGAGAACCCCTGTGTAGAGCTTTTCATTTCCTCCGTAGCACAGAGCCTAAACCCTGGCTGCCCTGAACTCATCAGCAGGTTGATTTCAGTGAGTGCAGGGAAAAAAATGGAATCGCTACCACAGACAGGGGGATCCCAACCCATCCCAAAAATTTATTGTTTTGCTTCTTTTGTTTTTACAGCAAACCAGTCTTGCCATTCAGAGCAAAGCAGTCCGGAGAAGGAGGTAGATTCCCTAAGGACGCAAAATGCTTGTCTCCTCCATGAAGTTCAGACAGCAAACAAAAAGATGATGCGTTACTTGGAAGACCTGCATTCAGCAGAGTCAGATCTTTGCTCGCACAAAGAGCAATTGTTAGGGCTTAGATTAGAACATCTCACCCCACTACAGTCTGTCAGCCATTGTGATTCTGGTTACTCCGATTCACACTCCTCACTTGATGAGAGGTTAACCCCCTCTCCGCTCAGAAGTGAAAGATTTCCAACTGACTCAAAGTCCTTGGGAATGAAGTCAGCTCCACTGAGAGAAGTGCTAACAGCTACCTGACTTCCCATTTTTCTGATACTGACAGTGAAGATACATGTAGTTTATCTTCAAAAGATATTCTGCTCCATGTTCTTCTCAGCTACTGAGAAATGAAATTTTCACCTGTGCTCCTTCCTCCAAAGGTTCAGCCTGTTCAGCCTCCTTTCCACTCTGTCACAAGAGTGATGACAGCTGTTCAGCCTCTGCTTCTCAGCCAGAGAGAACTTTAGCGGGGATGCACAAGTGCATTGTAATGCTAATTTAGTCTCGCCTTCACCAAAAGGACCCCACAGAGTCCCCGCTATGAAGTGCTTGAACTCATAGCTAAAGACATTGAATGTTTTTATCCAGACAACTGTGATCATCACATTGATGACTACTTTAGAGAATTAGATCATAATCTAATTGATTTAACACACACCACCCAAAGGGGGAAAGTTAAACTTGTGTGGAAAACCAGCTCTAAAGCTGTGCACAAGTTTATACAATCACAACCTCCCAGTGTCAAAATGACTACAGTGAGCTCCGTCATGCACTGATAGAAGAATTCTCCTCTATTGCTGACGTGACCTCAGCGATGTTTGCAGCCCTCCAAATTAAACATTCACGTAGTGAGAATCCTAGGGATTACTACAGACGTTTAAGGCATGCATACTTCCAAGGTAAGAATGCACCAGGCTTAGAAGAAAACCCCATCTTCAAGTCCTTGTTTTTGCAGAACCTGCACCCATGTGTTCGCACCCATGTGGTACTCAGGACGCGTCAGGGTAACCCCCCACTGCTTGAGATAAGGGAAAATGACACAGATAGCTTGGGAAACTCTGGTCATTCCCCAAAAGGGGGGGGGAAAACCCAAATGACCCCCAGCTCAAACACTGACGTGTCAAGCAGATCTGCCACCTCAAAAGACCACCTTCACAACAGGTCGAAGGGGGGTCACAAAAGGCTGCATAAGGACACTGAGCGTAACCGCCATGTCCACCAGTTGCGTAGAGATAGGCATTCACACAACAGAAGTGTTAGAAAGCCATACTCTGAAATTCTGTCCCAGAATTGGCGTGACCGGTCTGATGATGACCACAGCATCTCCGACCACAGTTCAGACTCTGACCACGGTTCAGAACATGGACATAACCTAGCAGACAGTGATAGGTACTCTGAGTGCCTCTCTGCCTCTGGCTACCTGGAGCGTTACAGCCCTGAGCCACGAGTCAAGCACAAGAGCTCCAGAGTTGTCTTCCCCCGGGACTACTAACACACAGCTAACAGTGAGACAGATGCTAGATAACGGTGCCTTTAAATTTTTCCCCTTTTGCAGTTACTAGGGCAAACTTGAGTTTGTTAGCAACAGCAAACCCTAAATTCTGATAGGACTCAGACACCACTGTCCAACTTTACAAGTACACTTGGACCAACTCCTTGGGAGTATCTTGTTTAGAGATCACTAGTGCAAAACACTAGCTTAGGACACCCCATTATGGCATCACAGAACCCGTCATACACCTGTTCTCATATTTTTAGGTGACACTCTCTGCATCTCACCTTAAACCTCTACATCTCTAACATTCCTGTTCTTCACTAACCTTATAATAACAGAGAAACACTAGTTATGTATTTTATACAGTGCTATTGTTGTTGTTTATCTGGGTTTTTTTTGTAACTTAGGGACTGTTCTTGCTTAGCCAAGTAGATAGTTTTAACCAATGCCCAGTTGGGCAATTAACTGCCCAGACGTTACAAAATTTGAATGAAATGTTGAATGAACTTTTCCAATCATGGATTTAATGACTTTCGAGTTGTCCCCAGGAGTGGAACTGAACAACCCCCAGGTTGTTTCCAAGGACCTGTGAACTGTTCAACCTCTAGCTTGCTCTTAAGGATGATGGACATCTTAAGACCAAAAAAGGGGGATGTTGGGACATGACCATCCAAGATGGTGGCAAAGACATGAACTGCACTTCCCAGGATTCCTTTGGGTCACTCATTGAGTAGCTCCACCCATGGACTCAGTAACCATTTCCATTGGCTACTGTAACATGATGACTCATTCACAAGTACATGTGAATTTTACGCGGGATAAATAGGAAGATCTCCTTCTTTTCTTGCTCTTTGCTCTTCAGTCTCTTTGCTCTTTGGTCCCTGCCTGTCAACACCCCCGCCCCGCAGGAGGTCAGCTTCTCACCTAAGCTCCCAGCCAGAGACTGCATGAAGAAGCAGCTCTTATCTGATCTATGTCTTGTTAGCAACAGACATAGAAACACAAGGAATTTCTAAAGGCAGAAGACGCGAGTGCCTGCCTTTTGATCAACTAACTTCAACCAAGGAAGTTTGCACCAAGCCACCAAGCTGCAGAAACAGGCTGGACCAGTTTCCTTCCAGCTGCACAGCTGGATCTCATACAGCAAGGACAACCCCAACTTCAACCCTGGAACCACAACCTTCTCCAGTCGGCTTTCTCCAATCCCTCCTTGGAATTACAACCCCTTTCTTCCATGTAGTGGTAACGTACTGGGCTTTACCTTAGCATTAGTAATTGCACACGGCTGAGCAAGACTGTTCAACTTAACTTCTGTAAATGTTCATGTATTGATTTGGTTTGATGTAATTCATTAAGTTTTACTGTTGTGATAGTGTTGTAGTCAGGATATTTGGTTAGCTGGCTTCGCCACATCTGATGTGTTTAGTTTATGCTCCACACAGACATAGCATGCAAACTAACCATCTTTTCTAACTATCTTTATCATCTGACACACATTAACATCACTTACATAAACTGTGAATTGGTTTTTAAAAACAAACATACACCATCAGATAACCCCACCCCCACATCACACCTCTTTGTTCTCCCTGAGCCCATGTGCTCCAAAGGACAAAGAGGTCATGTGGTGACACCCTGGCGGCCATCTTTGATCCGGCCATCTTTGTAGTTTTACAGTGCTCGCCATTTTTTTTTGTAGCCATGCAGACATCAAAGACAAGTAGCCATCTTGTCTTTGTCTCCCTCTCTCTCTCTCTCCCTCTCTCTCTCTCTCACACACACACACACACATGCTCACACACTGTGTTTGGTTTGTTTTGTTTAGTTATTTAGTTAGATTAATATTGTGTTTTAACCTTTTAACCTTTAACCTTTTAACCTTTATTATCTTATAAATAAATATTTGTGGATCATACATGCTGGTCTGTTTAATGTTGTACAAGAGTGAATAATGCCAACCGCTGCTGTGTCAAGAACTCCAAAATCCCTTTAACCTTTACTATCTATTGATATAGTGATTTTTTGGGTTTTAGTTATTAATTTAATTTTTAATCAGAGTTCTAAATTGATAGTTTAGTATATTTAATGAGACTTAGCTATGAGACTACATTAATTTGCTATCGTTTTCTCTTTGTTTCAAAAGTGGTGCCCCGAGGATGATTTAATACACATTAAATCATATTATTCATTATAATTAATAATTATTTTGATAATTTTATTTACTTTTGATAGCCATTTTAATGTCTTTTTAGTTAACCAATGTAATTTGGTGCCCTGTTATTATTAATATATATTGATAATTAAGTAATATTAATTTATTAATATTGATAATTTTCTTTAATATTGTCTAATAACTAGACCAGCTCCTACCTGCGTTCCCCAACATTATGGTGCCCCGTGTGAGGCCCAGTATTGTTGGCAAATTATTCATAATTGTGCAGTATTAATTTTCAGAATAATTTTTGGAAAAAAAAAAAATTTCATATTCCACTTCTAAACAAACCAAAAGTGTTGACATTCTACACCACTAGTCTTCCACAGGAGTAGACGTCCAGCTGTACTTTTAAACAAGTACATTGTGGCTAGAAATTTTAATTTGAGAGATTTTGTTATTAACACTTTCAGCCCCCATAGTGTTATTTTGTTTAAGAACTTGCTTTTGCTGCTAATTCAAGTTAACCTACACTGTAGAACTTGAAATAATTTTGGTTCAGCATTTGAATACCACGTATTCAATTCAATCTAGTCAAGTTGTCATAATTTGCTGTTAATCTAAGTGTTCCTTTAATGACACAGCGTGCCACCGGCCCTGGTAACATAGAGAGCTTGTACCTGGCTGTCACTGCCATGCATTTCAGCCTGACTGAGTAAGATTGAGCCTGATAAGAGCCACAGCGTGCTACCAGCCCCGTGATATAAGTTTGCACCTAGCTGTTACTTTCACACGTTCCAGCTTGAGTCACCTTTAAGAGACATCATCACAACTGTTACTGCCTTGCATCTCAGTTAGTGCATGTTGTGTATAAGCAAACTTGTTTTGTAAACCTGTGTTTACTTTACTGGCCCCTTTTGTTTTATGACCACTAGAGTCACTAGTTGGTGCTGTAGCTGCCCCTCCTCCACAGGAAGCTACCCCCCAAAAAAGTAAGCCAGTACATTGTTTGTTAGGCTAGTGTACCTACTGCTACACTACAAGGTGTCTGCCAAAGCAACACCATAGCCACAACATTATTTTTTTTGGTACTGGACACCCTTTTTTAGTTTTACCCTCCATTCCAGGCATAACAATGGAGAACCCCCGTGTAGAGCTTTTCATTTCCTCCGTAGCACAGAGCCTAAACCCTGGCTGCCCTGAACTCATCAGCAGGTTGAGTTTCAGTGAGTGCAGGAAAGAAATGGAATCGCTACTCACAGACAGGTGTGATGCGCAGACCGCATCCAAAGATTCATTGTTTAAATCTTGCTTCTGATTTTTCACAGGCAAACCAGTCTTGCCATTCAGAGCAAAGCAGTCCTGGAGAAGGAGGTAGATTCCCTAAGGACGCAAAATGCTTGTCTCCCCATGAAGTTCAGACAGCAAACAAAAAGATGATGCGTTACTTGGAAGACCTGCATTCAGCAGAGTCAGATCTTTGCTCGCACAAAGAGCAATTGTTAGGGCTTGATTAGAACATCTCACCCCACTACAGTCTGTCACCATTGTGATTCTGGTTACTCCGATTCACACTCCTCACTTGATGAGAGGTTAACCCCCTCTCCGCTCAGAAGTGAAAGATTTCCAACTGACTCAAAGTCTTGGGGAAAGAAGTCAGCTCCACTGGGGAAAGTGCTAACACTACCTGACTTCCCATTTTTCTGATACTGACAGTGAAGATACATGTAGTTTATCTTCAAGAAGATATTCTGCTCCATGTTCTTCTCAGCTACTGAAAATGAAATTTTCACCTGTGCTCCTTCCTCCAAAGGGTTTAGCCTGTTCAGCCTCCTTTCCACTCTGTCACAAGAGTGATGACAGCTGTTCAGCCTCTGCTTCTCAGCCAGAGAGAACTTTAGCGTGTGATGCACAAGTGCATTGTAATGCTAATTTAGTCTCGCCTTCACCAGAAAGGACCCCACAGAGTCCCCGCTATGAAGTGCTTGAACTCATAGCTAAAGACATTGAATGTTTTGATCCAGACAACTGTGATCATCACATTGATGACTACTTTAGAGAATTAGATCATAATCTAATTGATTTAACACACACCACCCAAAAGGGGGGGGAAAATTAAATTTTTGGAAAACCAGCTCTAAAGCTGTGCACAAGTTTATACAATCACAACCCCCCAGTGTCAGAAATGACTACAGTGAGCTCCGTCATGCACTGATAGAAGAATTCTCCTCTATTGCTGACGTGACCTCAGCGATGTTTGCAGCCCCCCAAATTAAACATTCACGTAGTGAGAATCCTAGGGGTTACTACAGACGTTTAAGGGATGCATACTTCCCAAGGGAAGAATGCACCAGGCTTAGAAGAAAACCCCATCTTCAAGTCCTTGTTTTTGCAGAACCTGCACCCATGTGTTCGCACCCATGTGGTACTCAGGACGCGTCAGGGTAACCCCCCACTGCTTGAGATAAGGGAAAATGACACAGATAGCTTGGGAAACTCTGGTCATTCCCCAAAAGGGGGGCAAACCAACTGAGCCCACCACTCAAACACTGACGTGTCAAGCAGATCTGCCACCTCAAAAGACCACCTTCACAAAAGGTCGAAGGGGGGTCACAAAAGGCTGCATAAGGACACTGAGCGTAACCGCCATGTCCACCAGTTGCGTAGAGATAGGCATTCACACAACAGAAGTGTTAGAAAGCCATACTCTGAAATTCTGTCCCAGAATTGGCGTGACCGGGCTGATGAGACCACAGCATCTCCGACCACAGTTCAGACTCTGACCACGGTTCAGAACATGGACATAACCTAGCAGACAGTGATAGGGACTCTGAGTGCCTCTCTCCTCTGGCTACCTGGGGCGTTACAGCCCTGAGCCACGAGTCAAGCACAAGAGCTCCAGAGTTTCTTCCCCCGGTACTAGCTAACACACAGCTAACATGAGACAGATGCTAGATAACGGGGCCTTAATTTTTCCTCTTTTGCAGTTACTAGGGCAAACTTGAGTTTGTTAGCAACAGCAAACCCTAAATTCTGATAGGACTCAGACACCACTGTCCAACTTTACAAGTACACTTGGACCAACTCCTTGGGAGTATCTTGTTTAGAGATCACTAGTGCAAAACACTAGCTTAGGACACACCCTTATAGCATCACAGAACCCGTCATACACCTGTTCTCATATTTTTAGGTGACACTCTCTGCATCTCACCTTAACACCTCTACATCTCTAACATTCCTGTTCTTCACTAACCTTATAATAACAGAGAAACACTAGTTATGTATTTTATACAGTGCTATTTTTGTTTTTATCTGGTTTTTTTTGTAACTTAGGGACTGTTCTTGCTTAGCCAAGATAGATAGTTTTAACCAATGCCCAGTTGGTCAATTAACTGCCCAGACGTTACAAAATTTGAATGAACTGTTGAATGAACTTTTCCAATCATGGGTTTAATGACTTTCGAGTTGTCCCCAGGAGTGGAACTGAACAACCCCCAGGTTGTTTCCAAGGACCTGTGAACTGTTCAACCTCTAGCTTGCTCTTAAGGGTGATGGACATCTTAAGACCAAAAAAAGGGGGGTGTTGGGACATGACCATCCAAGATGGTGGCAAAGACATGAACTGCACTTCCCAGGATTCCTTTGGGGCACTCATTGAGTAGCTCCACCCATGGACTCAGTAACCATTTCCATTGGCTACTGTAACATGATGACTCATTCACAAGTACATGTGAATTTTTCGCGGGATAAATAGGGAAAATCTCCTTCTTTTCTTGCTCTTTGCTCTTCAGTCTCTTTTCTCTTTGGGCCCTGGCCTGTCAACACCCCCGCCCCGCAGGAGGTCAGCTTTTCACCTAAGCTCTCCAGCCAGAGACTGCATGAAAACAGCTCTTATCTGATCTATGTCTTGTTAGCAGACAGACATAGAAAACAAGGAATTTCTAAAGGCAGAAGACGCGAGTGCCTGCCTTTTTATCAACTAACTTCAACCAAGGAAGTTAGCACCAAGCCACCAAGCTGCAGAAACAGGACTGGGCCAGTTTCCTTCCAGCTGCACACTGGGTCTCATACAGCAAGGACAACCCCAACTTCAACCCTGGAACCACAACCTTCTCCAGTCGGCTTTCTCCAAACCCTCCTTGGAATTACAACCCCTTTCTTCCATGTAGTGGTAACGTACTGGGCTTTACCTTAGCATTAGTAATTGCAACGGGTGAGCAAGACTGTTCAACTTAACTTCTGTAAATGTTCATGTATTGATTTGGTTTGATGTAATTCATTAAGTTTTACTGTTGTGATAGTGTTGTAGTCAGGATATTTGGTTAGCTGGGTTCGCCACATCTGATGTGTTTAGTTTATGCTCCACACAGACATAGCATGCAAACTAACCATCTTTTCTAACTATCTTTATCATCTGACACACATTAACATCACTTACATAAACTGTGAATTGGTTTTAAACACAAACATACACCACAAAACCCCACCCCCACATCACACCCCTTTGTTCTCCCTGAGCCCATGTGCTCCAAAGGACAAAGAGGTCATGTGGTGACACCCTGGCGGGCCCTCTTTGATCCGGGCCCTCTTTGTAGTTTTACAGTGCTCGCCATTTTTTTTGTAGGCCATGCAGACATCAAAGACAAGTAGCCATCTTTTCTTTGTCTCCCTCTCTCTCTCTCTCCCCCTCTCTCCTCTCCACACCACACACACACATGCTCCCCACTGTGTTTGGTTTGTTTAGTTTAGTTATTTAGTTTGATTAATATTGTGTTTTAACCTTTTAACCTTTAACCTTTTTAAACCTTTTTTATCATAAATAAATATTTGTGGATCATACATGCTGGTCTGTTTTAAAGTTGTACAAAGTGAATAATGCCAACCGCTGCTGTGTCAAGAACTCCAAAATCCTTCAACCTTTACTATCTATTGATATATGATTTTTTGGGTTTTAGTTATTAATTTAATTATTAATCAAGTTCTAAATTGATAGTTTAGTATATTTAATGAGACTTAGCTATGAGACTACATTAATTTGCTATCGTTTTCTCTTTGTTTCAAAGAGTGGTGCCCCGAGGGTGATTTTAAAACACATTAAATCATATTATTCATTATAATTAATAATTATTTTGATAATTATTATTTACTTTTGATAGCCATTTTAATGTCTTTTGAGCTTATACCAATGTAATTTGGTCCCTGTTTTATTAATATATATTGATAATTAAGTAATATTAATTTTATTAATATTGATAATTTTCTTTAATATTGTCTAATAACTAGACCAGCTCCTACCTGCGTTCCCCAACATTTGGTGCCCCGTGTGAGGCCTAGTATTGTTGGCAAATTATTCATAATTGTGCAGTATTAATTTTCAGAATAATTTTTGGAAAAAAACAAAATTTCATATTCCACTTCTAAACAAACCAAAAGTGTTGACATTCTACACCACTAGTCTTCCACAGGAGTAGACGTCCAGCTGTACTTTTAAACAAGTACATTGTGGCTAGAATTATAATTTGAGAGATTTTGTTATTAAAACTTTCAGCCCTCATATGTTTTTGTTTTAAAAACTTGCTTTTGCTGCTAATTCAAGTTAACCTACACTGTAGAACTTGAAAAAATTTTGGTTCAGCATTTGAATACCACGTATTCAAATTTAATCTAGTCAAGTTGTCATAATTTGCTGTTAATCTAAGTGTTCCTTTAATGACACAGCGTGCCACCGGCCCTGTGTAACATAGAGAGCTTGTACCTGGCTGTCACTGCCATGCATTTCAGCCTGACTGAGTAAGATTGAGCCTGATAAGAGCCACAGCGTGCTACCAGCCCTGTGATATAAGTTTGCACCTAGCTGCTACTTTCACACGTTCCCGCTTGAGTCACCCTTTTAAAAGACATCATCACAACTGTTACTGCCTTGCATCTCAGTTAGTGCATGTTGTGTATAAGCAAACTTGTTTTGTAAACCTGTGTTTACTTTACTGGCCCCTTTTTTTTATGACCACTAGAGTCACTAGTTGGTGCTGTCTGCCCCTCCTCCACAGGGAAACTACCCCCAATAAAATAAACCAGTACATTTTTGTTAGGCTAGTGTACCTACTGCTCACACAAGGTGTCTGCCAAAGCAACACCATAGCCACAACATTATTTTTTTTGGGACTGGACACCTTGTTTAGTTTTACCCTCCATTCCAGGCATAACAATGGAGAACCCCTGTGTAGAGCTTTTCATTTCCCCCGTAGCACAGAGCCTAAACCCTGGCTGCCCTGAACTCATCAGCAGGTTGAGTTTTAGTGAGTGCAGGAAAGAAATGGAATCGCTACTCACAGACAGGTGTGATGCGCAGACCGCATCCAAAGATTCATTGTTTAAAAGCTTGCTTCTGATTTTTCACAGGCAAACCAGTCTTTCCATTCAGAGCAAAGCAGTCCTGGAGAAGGAGGTAGATTCCCTAAGGGCGCAAAATGCTTGTCTCCTCCATGAATTCAGACAGCAAACAAAAAGATGATGCGTTACTTGGAAGACCTGCATTCAGCAGAGTCAGATCTTTGCTCGCACAAAGAGCAATTGTTAGGGCTTAGATTAGAACATCTCACCCCCCTACAGTCTGTCAGCCATTGTGATTCTGGTTACTCCGATTCACACTCCTCACTTGATGAGAGGTTAACCCCCTCTCCGCTCAGAAGTGAAAGATTTCCAACTGACTCAAAGTCCTTGGGAAAGAAGTCACTCCACTGAGAGAAAGTGCTAACAGCTACCTGACTTCCCATTTTTCTGATACTGACAGTGAAGATACATGTAGTTTATCTTCAAGAAGATATTCTGCTCCCTGTTCTTCTCAGCTACTGAAAATGAAATTTTCACCTGTGCTCCTTCCTCCAAAGGGTTTAGCCTGTTCAGCCTCCTTTCCCCCTTTTCACAAGGTGATCACTTTCAGCCCGCTTCTCGCCAGAGAGAACTTTAGTGTGATGCACAAGTGCATTGTAATGCTAATTTAGTCTCGCCTTCACCAGAAAGGGCCCCACAGAGTCCCCGCTATGAAGTGCTTGAACTCATAGCTAAAGACATTTAATGTTTTGATCCAGACAACTGTGACATCACATTGATGACTACTTTAGAAATTAGATCATAATCTAATTGATTTAACACACACCACCCAAAGGGAGAAAGTTAAACTTGTGTGGAAAACCAGCTCTAAAGCTGTGCACAAGTTTATACAATCACAACCTCCCAGTGTCAGAAATGACTACAGTGAGCCGTCATGCACTGATAGAAGAATTCTCCTCTATTGCTGACGTGACCTCAGCGATGTTTGCAGCCCTCCAAATTAAACATTCACGTAGTGAGAATCCTAGGGATTACTACAGACGTTTAAGGCATGCATACTTTCCAAAGGGAAGAATGCACCAGGCTTAGAAGAAAACCCCATCTTCAAGTCCTTGTTTTTGCAGAACCTGCACCCCTGTGTTCGCACCCATGTGGTACTCAGGACGCGTCAGGGTAACCCCTCACTGCTTGAGATAAGGAAGATGACACAGATAGCTTGGGGAAAATCTGGTCATTCCCAAAAGGGGGGGGAAACCAACTGACCCACCAGCTCAAACACTGACGTGTCAAGCAGATCTGCCACCTCAAAAGACCACCTTTACAACAGGGCGAAGGGGGGGGCACAAAAGGCTGCATAAGGACACTGAGCGTAACCGCCATGTCCACCCCTTGCGTAGAGATAGGCATTCACACAACAAAGTGTTAGAAAGCCATACTCTGAAATTCTGTCCCAGAATTGGCGTGACCGGTCTGATGATGACCACAGCATCTCCGACCACAGTTCAGACTCTGACCACGGTTCAGAACATGGACATAACCTAGCAGACAGTGATAGGTACTCTGAGTGCCCTCTCCTCTGGCTACCTGGAGCGTTACAGCCCGAGCCACGAGTCAAGCACAAGAGCTCCAGAGTTGTCTTCCCACGGTACTAGCTAACACACAGCTAACAGTGAGACAGATGCTAGATAACGGTGCCTTAATTTTTTCCCCTTTTCAGTTATAGGGAAACTTGAGTTTGTTAGCAACAGCAAACCCTAAATTCTGATAGGACTCAGACACCACTGTCCAACTTTACAAGTACACTTGGACCAACTCCTTGGTAGTATCTTGTTTAGAGATCACTAGTGCAAAACACTAGCTTAGGACACACCATTATAGCATCACAGAACCCGTCATACACCTGTTCTCATATTTTTAGGTGACACTCTCTGCATCTCCCTAACACCTCTACATCTCTAACATTCCTGTTTTTCACTAACCTTATAATAACAGAGAAACACTAGTTATGTTTTTTATCAGTGCTATTGTTGTTGTTTATCTGGTTTTATTTGTAACTTAGGGAGTTCTTGCTTAGCCAAGATAGATAGTTTTAACCAATGCCCAGTTGGTCAATTAACTGCCCAGACGTTACAAAATTTGAATGAACTGTTGAATGAACTTTTCCAATCATGGGTTTAATGACTTTCGAGTTGTCCCCAGGAGTGGGAAATGAACAACCCCCAGGTTGTTTCCAAGGACCTGTGAACTGTTCAACCTCTAGCTTGCTCTTAAGGATGATGGACATCTTAAGACCAAAAAAGGGGGGTGTTGGGACATGACCATCCAAGATGGTGGCAAAGACAGAACTGCACTTCCAGGATTCCTTTGGGTCACTCATTTAGTAGCTCCACCCATGGACTCAGAACCATTTCCCTTTGGGTACTGTAACATGATGACTCATTCACAAGTACATGTGAATTTTACGCGGGGTAAATAGGAAGATCTCCTTCTTTTCTTGCTCTTTCTCTTCAGTCTCTTTGCTCTTTGGTCCCTGGCCTGTCAACACCCCTGCCCCGCAGGGGGTCAGCTTCTCACCTAAGCTCTCCAGCCAGAGACTGCATGAAGAAGCAGCTCTTATCTGATCTATGTCTTGTTAGCAGACAGACATAGAAACACAAGGAATTTCTAAGGCAGAAGACGCGAGTGCCTGCCTTTTGATCAACTAACTTCAACCAAGGAAGTTAGCACCAAGCCACCAAGCTGCAGAAACAGGGCTGGGCCATTTCCTTCCAGCTGCACAGCTGGATCTCATACAGCAAGGACAACCACAACTTCAACCCTGGAACCACAACCTTCTCCAGTCGGCTTTCTCCAATCCCTCCTTGGAATTACAACCCCCTTTTTTCCATGTAGTGGGAACGTACTGGGGTTTACCTTAGCATTAGTAATTGCACACGGCTGAGCAAGACTGTTCAACTTAACTTCTGTAAATGTTCATGTATTGATTTGGTTTGATGTAATTCATTAAGTTTTACTGTTGTGATAGTGTTGTAGTCAGGATATTTGGTTAGCTGGCTTCGCCACATCTGATGTGTTTAGTTTATCTCCACACAGACATAGGGCCCTTTCATGCAAACTAACCATCTTTTCTAACTATCTTTATCATCTGACACACATTAACATCACTTACATAAACTGTGAATTGGTTTTAAACACAAACATACACCATCAGATAACCCCAGCCCCCAATACACCTCTTTGTTCTCCCGAGCCCATGTGCTCCAAAGGACAAAGAGGGCATGTGGTGACACCCTGGCGGCCATCTTTGATCCGGCCATCTTTGTAGTTTTACAGTGCTCGCCATTTTGTTTTGTAGGCCATGCAGACATCAAAGACAAGTAGCCATCTTGTCTTTGTCTCCCTCCTCTCTCTCTCCCTCTCTCTCTCTCCACACACACACACACATGCCCCCACTGTGTTTGGTTTTTTTAGTTTAGTTATTTAGTTAGATTAATATTGTGTTTTAAAACCCTTTTTAAACCCTTTTAAACCCTTTTTAAACCCTTTTTTATCTTATAAATAAATATTTGTGGATCATACATGCTGGTCTGTTTAATGTTGTACAAGAGTGAATAATGCCAACCGCTGCTGTGTCAAGAACTCCAAAATCCTTCAAACCCTTTTCTATCTATTGATATAGTGATTTTTGGGTTTTAGTTATTAATTTAATTATTAATCAAGTTCTAAATTGATAGTTTAGTATATTTAATGAGACTTAGCTATGAGACTACATTAATTTGCTATCGTTTTCTCTTTGTTTCAAAGAGTGGTGCCCCGAGGGTGATTTAATACACATTAAATCATATTATTCATTATAATTAATAATTATTTTTTTTAAATTTTTTATTTACTTTTGATAGCCTTTTAAGTCTTTTGAGCTTATACCAATGTAATTTGGTGCCCTGTTATTATTTAAAATATATTGATAATTAAGTAATATTAATTTTTTATTAAAATTGTAATTTTCTTTAATATTTTCTAATAACTAGACCAGCCCTACCCGTTCCCCCAAAATTATGGTGCCCGTGTGAGGCCTAGTATTGTTGGCAAATTACATAATTGTGCAGTATTAATTTTCAAATAATTTTTGGAAAAAAACAAAAATTTCATATTCCACTTCTAAACAAACCAAAAATGTTGACATTCTACACCACTAGTCTTCCACAATAGACGTCCACTGTACTTTTAAAAAAGTACATTGTGGCTAAATTATAATTTGAGAATTTTTTATTAAACTTTCAGCCCTCATAGTGTTTTTTTTTAAGAACTTGCTTTTTCTGCTAATTCAAGTTAACCTACACTGTAGAACTTGAATAATTTTGGTTCAGCATTTGAATACCACGTATTCAATTCAATCTAGTCAAGTTGTTTTTTTTTAATCAAGGTTTCCCTTTTAAAACAAGGTCCATTTAAATGGGGCACCGGGGTTTCCAGCCCCCCGCCTGTGAAATTAAACCCTTTTAAACCCGGCTTTTCCGCCTTTTAATTTCACCACTGTTATTTAA
>CAKAOJ020001957.1:0-11288 GCA_916701645.2 Sebastolobus alascanus
ATTTTTTGGGGAAATTTTTTTTAAAAAATATGTTTCCCAAAAATTTTTGGGTTTGAAAAAATTTTTTTTGGAAGAAATTTAATTTTTTTTAAAATTAACCCTTTTTGGTTTTTTGGGAAAAGCTTTTTATGTTTTGGGGGAAAAATTTGGTTTATATAAAAAGTTTTGAAATTCCAGAATGAAGTTTTCTTTGGGGGAATTCTTTTTAAAATTTAAAACTATGTTTCCTAAAATGTTTTTTTGGATTTCCCCCCCAAAAAGGTGATTTGGAAGAAAACATTTTTAAAATTTTCCATTTTTAGGGTTTTGGGAGGCTTCTGGGGGTTTGGAAAAGGGAAAACTTTTTGGGGGTTTATAAAAATAAATTTTGAAATTCTCAAAGAAAATTTTATCTTGGAAGAATTCTTTTTAAATTTACAAAGGGTGTTCCTTTAATTCTCTGTTTTGGAGCCCAAAAATAAGGTTTTGTGAAGAAATTTAATTTTTTTTTTTACCCCTTTTAGTTTTCTTGGGAAAAACTTTTTATGTTATTTGACAAAAAAAATTTGCTTTATATCAAAAGTTTTGAAATTCCCAGAATGAAGTTTTCTTTGGGGGAATTTTTTTAAATTTAAAACTTGTTTTTTAAAAATTGGGGTTTTGGGTGTTTACAGAAAGAGGTTTTGTGAAGAAAACATTTTTTCAATTAACCATTTTAGGGGTTTTGGGGAAAAACTTTTGTGATTTGAGGAAAACATTTAAAGGTTTTTTGATGCCAAATTTTTTGGAGAAAAATTTTTTACCAATTTTAGTGTTTGAGGAAATTGTTTCCTAAAATTTTTTTTTGGAGCCCCCCCAAAAAAGGTTTGGAAGAAAACATTTTTTCAAATTAACCATTTTAGGTTTCTGGGGAAACTTTTTTTTGGGGAAAAAACAAAAAAAGGTTTTTTGATGAACAAAGAGTTTTCGTTGAAGAAAAATTTTCTTAACCAATTTTAGTGTTTTTAAAAATGCCTTTCTTTTTTTTTGGAGCCTAAAAGAGGGTTTTGTGAAGAAAACATTTTTTTTTAAATTTTCCATTTTAGTTTTCTTAGGAAAAACTTTTGATTTTTAAAAAAAACTTTAAATTTTTGTAAAAAAGTTTTCGAAAGAGAAATGAAGATTTTAAATTTACCCTTTTAGTGTTTGAGGAAACTTTTTGTTTCAAAATTTTGTTTTTTTATGCCCAAAAGAGTTTTTAAGAAATTACCCTTTTTTTTTTTAAAACCCCTTTTTGGTTTTTTTGGGGAAAAATTTTTGAATTTTTGGGAAAAAATTTAAAGGTTTTTGTGTAACAAAAGGGTTTTAAAAAAATTACCCAAAAAAATTTAAAGTTGGGGGAATTTTAGTGAAAATTTTAGGAAACATTTTAAATTTTTTTGGGTTTTTTTTAAAAATTGGCGGGGAAAAAATTAAACTTTTTTTTTAAAAAAACCCCTTTTTATTTTTTGAGGAAAATGGTTTTTTATGTTTTTTGGGAAAACTTTAAAAAGGTTTTTTGGGGAAAAAAATTTTCAAAAAATTACCAAATGAAAAATTTTTGGGAGGAATTCTTTTGGGTTTGAGGAAACATTTTTATAATTTATGTTTTTTAGTTTCAAAAATGACTGGGGAAAAAATTAAACTTTTTTAAAATCCCCTTTTATTTTTCAGGAGTGCTTTCTATGGGTTTTTGGAAAGGGCAATTTAAAAAGGTTTTTTGAGAAAATAATTTTCAAAAATTACCTGAAATTTTCTTGGGGGAATTTTTTGTTAAAATTTTTAAAAAAATTTGCCTTTTATTTAAAATTTTTTTTGGGGTTTTTTAAGAAAGATTTTCTTTTCTTTTTAAATTTTATTTTTTAAATTTTTTTTTTTTGGAGCCCCAAGGGTTTTTTTGGGGAAAACATTTTTTTAAAAAATTACCAAATGAAAATTTTGGGACCTTCTAGTGAAAATTTTTGGGAAAAAAGTTTTACAATTTTTTGTTTTTTGGGTTTTCCCGAAGAGGGTTTTCTTGGAAAAAAAATTTTTTAATTAACCCCCCTTTTTTTTTTAAAAATGGTTTTGGTGTTTTAGGAAAAAATTTAAGATTTTTTATAAAAAATTTTAAAGTTGAGAAAAATGGTTTAATTTTGGAGGAACTTAGGTTTGAGGAAAGTTTTCCCAAAAAAAATTTTTTTATGCTGAAAAATTTTTGGAAAAATTAACTTTTTCTTAAACCCCTTTATGTTTTTTGGGGGTCTTTTTTAGGGTTTTAAAGAAAACATTTTTAAATTTTTAAAAACAAAAATTTTCAAGAAATTTGGCCCCAATGGTTTTGGGGGAAACAATTTTATAAATTTGAGGGAAATATTTTTAAAATTGGGTTTTTTTTTTTCTGAAAATTTTTGGGAAAAATTACATTTTTTTTTTTTTAATCCCTTTTGGTGTTTCCAAAAAGCTTTTTTGTGGTTTTTTGGAAAAAAACATTTTTAATTTATAAAAGGTTTTTAAAAAAAATTTGGCCCCAATGGAAAATTTTGCGGACCAATTTTAGAAATTTAGGAAACATGTTTCAAAAATTTTTTTTTTGGGGTTTAAGGAAATTTTTGGAAAATTTAACTTTTTCTATTTCCACTTTATGTTTTTGGGAAAATCTTTTTTAGGTTATTTGGGAAAAATTTTAACTTTAATAACAAAATAGTTTTCAAGAAATTTGGCCCCAATGGTTTAAGGGACCAATTTTAGGAAATTTTGGGGGAAAATAGTTTTCCAAAAATTATTTTTTTATGTTGCAAAAAGTGTTTGGGGGGAAATTAAATTTTTTTAATTAAATTTTTTTTTGTTTCCCAGGAAAATGGTTTCTGAGTTTTTTTAAAAAAACAATTTTTAAAAGGGTTTTTGAGAAAAAGGTTTTAAAGAAAATTTACCCAGAAAAATTTAAGTTGGAGCCCAACATAAAAATTAAAAATTTCCCAATTTAAATTTTTTGGAGTTCCCTGAAAATTTGGGGGTTTTCTTTTTTAATTAAAATTTTTTTGTTTCCCCCAAAAAGGTTTTTGGGGTTTTTTAAAAAACATTTTAAATTTTTGAAAAAGGGTTTTTTGGTTGGAAAGAAATTTTAAAGTTGGAGGCCCAAATTTTAAAATTTTAAAAAGTTTCCCCAAAATTTTTTTATTTTCCCCAAAGGGTTTTTTAAAAAATTCATCTTTTTAAAATTTCCCCTTTTTGTGTTTCTGGGGAAAAATTTTTTTATTTTTTTAAAAAAAATTTGAGGTTTTTGAAAAAAAGGGTTTTTGAAAAAGCCCAGAAAAATTTAAGTTGGAGGCCCAAATTTTAAAATTTTAAAATAGTTTTTTAAAAATTTTTTTTGGGGTTTTTGAATAAGGGTTTTTTTAAAAATTTTTTTTATTTTCCACTTTTGAGTGTTTCTTGAGGGAAATTTTTTTATTTTTTTAAAAAACTTTTAAAATTTTTTTGAGAAAAAGTTTTTTCAAGAAAACCAGTAAGATTTTGTGGACCCAAATTTTAGGGAAATTTTAAAATAGTTTCCCTTAAATTTTTTGGATTTTTGAAAATGTTCTTAAAAATTTTTTTTTCAAAAAATTTTGAGGTTTCTAAAAACTTTTGAGTGGGTTTTGGGGAGAAAGCTTTTAGGTTTTTGAGAAAAAAGTTTAAAAAAATTAGGAAAGAAATTTTTGTTAAAAATTCTTGTAAATTTAAAATGTTTTTCCCCAATTTTTTTTTTTTTGGATTTTAACAAAAGGTTTTTTTCATAAAATTTCCATTTTTTTTTTTTAAAAAACTTTTGGGGGTTTTTTTGGGGGAAAACGTTTTTAAATTTTTAGGAAAACAGTTTTAAAAAAATTGACCCCAAAAAAGTTTAAGTTGAGCCAATTTTTTTTTAAAATTTTAAAATTTTTTAAAATTTTTTTTTGGGTTTTTCCCCAAAAAGTTTTTGTGGAAAAATTTTTTAAAAATCCCCCTTTTTTTTTTTAAAAATGGTTTCTGAGGAGAAAAAATTTAAAATTTTGAGAAAAAATTTTAAAGTTGAGCCCCAAAAAAGTTTAAGTTGGAGCCAATTTTTTTTTTAATTTGGGGCATTTTTTTAAATTTTTGTTTTTTGTTTCCCAAAGGTTTTGTTTCTTTCTTTTTAAAAAAAATTTTTTTTTTTTCCTTTTATGTTTTTGGGAAAAAAAGTTTTAAGATTTTTGGAGGGAAACATTTTTTAAATTTTAGTGTGAAAAAAGTTTTAAGGGTTGGCCCAGAAGAAATTTAATGTTGGAGGCCCAAATTTTAGGGAAATTTTAGGAAATAGTTTTATCCTTTAGTTTTTTTTTGTTTGCAAAAGGTGTTCAAAAAATTCATTTTTTAAATTAATATTTTTTTGGGTTTCTGGGAGAAATCTTTTTTATTTTTAAAAAACCTTTAAGGTTTTGTTGCAAAAATTTTGAAATTTTTAAAAAAAATTTATGTTGGGGGCCAATTTTAAAATTTGAAAAATTTTTTTTTTTTTTTTTTTTTGGATGTTTCCCCTTTTTTTTTTTTTGAAAATTTTTTTTTTTTATTTTCCATTTTTTTTTTTTTAAAATGTTTTTTTTTTTTTTGGGGAAAACATTTTTTTTTTTTTGTTGAAAAACTTTTTTTTTTTTGAAAATGGATTTTGTTGGGGTTTTTGTAAAATTTTGGGAAAAATTTTTTCCCTTAAATTTTGGTTTTTTTGGGGTTTTGCAAAAGAGGGGGATTTGGGGAAAAAATTAATTTTTTAAAAATATTTTATTTTTAGGGGAAAAATTTTTAGTGGGTTTTTAAAAAAAGACAAAAAAAGGGTTTTTTAAAATAAGTTTTCAAAAAATTAAGAAAAAGATTTATCTTAAATTTTATTTAAATTTAAAAGGTTTGTTTCATTTTTGTTTTTGGGTGTTTTGAAAAAGGGGGGTTTTTTTTTTTTTAATATTTGGTTTTTTAAAAAAATTTCTGATTTTTTTAAAGAAAAATTTTTTTAAGGGTTTTTTGATGAAAAAGGGTTTTTAAAAAATTTGGGGTGAAAATTTAAAGTTGGGGGCCCAAATTTTTAGGGAAAAATTGGGGAAATATGTTTTTAAATTTTGTTTTTTTTTTTTTTGAAAAAGGTTTTTTTTTGGGGTTACTCTTTTTAATTTTTTTTTTATGTTTTTTTTTTTTCTAGTTTTTTTGGGAAAAAATTTGATTTGTTAAAAATGTTTTCGAAATTTTTTAAAAAAAATTTTTTTTTTTATTTTTTTGGGTTGTTTTTAAAATTTTTTTTTTTGGTTTTAAGAAAAGTGTTTTTTTTCTTTTTTTTTTTTTTTTAGTTTTTTGGGGAAAAAGGTTTTGATTTTTTAAAGGGAAAAGTTTTTTTTTAAAGGGTTTGGGTTTTAACCATTTTTTGTTGGAAATGGTTTTGTTAGGAAATTTTTTGAAATTTAGGAAAATGTTTCCCAAATTTTTTTTTTTTATTTCCCCCCAAAAATTTCTGGGAAAAAATTCATTTTTTAAAAACCCCTTTTAGGTTTTGAGGGGAAAAAGGTTTTAGGGTTTTTGGGAAAAAAAGAAATTTTAAAAGTTTTTTGGGGCAAGATTTTAAAAAAAAATTTCTCAAATAAGTTTATGTTAAACCAATTTTTGTTAAAGAAAACATTTTTTTAATTAATCTTTTTTTATGTTTTAAGAAAGGTTTTTTTTTTTTCAAAACCATTTTGAGGTTTTTGGGGAAAAAAGGTTTCAGGGTTTTTTTGGGGGAAAAAGTTTTTAAAATTTTTGGGGGAAAAATTTTAAAAAAAAATTTCCAAATAGTTTAAAGTTAGGCCCAAAGTGTTTGGGAAACTATGTTTCCTATCAAATTTATGGTGTTTTGGATGTTTCCACAGCAAGAGATGTGTTTCTGTGAAGAAATTACATCTTTTTCATATTAATCCACCTTTTAGTGTTTCTTGAGGAAAAATGCGTTTCTGAGTGTTATTTGACGAGAAAACCAGTTTAAGCAGCTTTAGTGATGAACAACATAGTTTTACAAGAAATTGAGCCCAGAATGAAGATTTAATGCTTGGAGGCCAATTCTTATGTGAAATTTGAGGAAACTATGTTTCCTATCACATTTATGTTTTTTTGGATGTTCCCCTGCAAAAGAGGTGATTCTGTGAAGAAATTACATCTTTTTCATATTAATCCACCTTTGAGTGTTTCCTGAGGAGAAATGCGTTTCTGAGTGGTTTTGGAAGAGAAAGACAATTTAATAAGGTTTAGTGATGAACAATAGAGTTTTACAAGAAATTGAGCTCAGAATGAAGATTTAATGCTTGGAGGCCAATTCTTATGTTAAATTTGACAAAGCGATGTTGCCTTTCATATTCAATCTGTTTTGGATGTTTCCAATGCAATAGACGTGTTTCTGTGAAGAAATTACATCTTTTTCATATTAATCCACTTTTGAGTGTTTCTTGAGGAAAAATGCGTTTCTGAGTGTTATTTGACGAGAAAACCAGTTTAAGCAGGTTTAGTGATGAACAACATAGTTTTACAAGAAATTGAGCCCAGAATGAAGATTTAATGCTTGGAGGCCAATTCTTGAGTGAAATTTGAGGAAACTATGTTTCCTATCAAATTTATGGTGTTTTGGATGTTTCCACAGCAAGAGATGTGTTTCTGTGAAGAAATTACATCTTTTTCATATTAATCCACCTTTTAGTGTTTCTTGAGGAAAAATGCGTTTCTGAGTGTTATTTGACGAGAAAACCAGTTTAAGCAGCTTTAGTGATGAACAACATAGTTTTACAAGAAATTGAGCCCAGAATGAAGATTTAATGCTTGGAGGCCAATTCTTATGTGAAATTTGAGGAAACTATGTTTCCTATCACATTTATGTTTTTTTGGATGTTCCCCTGCAAAAGAGGTGATTCTGGGAAGAAATTACATCTTTTTCATATTAATCCACCTTTGAGTGTTTCTTGAGGAAAAATGCGTTTCTGAGTGGTTTTGGAAGAGAAAGACAATTTAATAAGGTTTAGTGATGAACAATAGAGTTTTACAAGAAATTGAGCTCAGAATGAAGATTTGATGCTTGGAAGCCAATTCTTATGTTAAATTTGACAAAGCGATGTTGCCTTTCATATTCAATCTGTTTTGGATGTTTCCAATGCAATAGACGTGTTTCTGTGAAGAAATTACATCTTTTTCATATTAATCCACCTTTGAGTGTTTCTTGAGGAAAAATGCGTTTCTGAGTGTTATTTGACGAGAAAACCAGTTTAAGCAGGTTTAGTGATGAACAACATAGTTTTACAAGAAATTGAGCCCAGAATGAAGATTTAATGCTTGGAGGCCAATTCTTGAGTGAAATTTGAGGAAACTATGTTTCCTATCAAATTTATGGTGTTTTGGATGTTTCCACAGCAAGAGATGTGTTTCTGTGAAGAAATTACATCTTTTTCATATTAATCCACCTTTTAGTGTTTCTTGAGGAAAAATGCGTTTCTGAGTGTTATTTGACGAGAAAACCAGTTTAAGCAGCTTTAGTGATGAACAACATAGTTTTACAAGAAATTGAGCCCAGAATGAAGATTTAATGCTTGGAGGCCAATTCTTATGTGAAATTTGAGGAAACTATGTTTCCTATCACATTTATGTTTTTTTGGATGTTCCCCTGCAAAAGAGGTGATTCTGGGAAGAAATTACATCTTTTTCAAATTAATCCACTTTTGAGTGTTTCCTGAGGAGAAATGCGTTTCTGAGTGGTTTTGGAAGAGAAAGACAATTTAATAAGGTTTTGTGATGAACAATAGAGTTTTACAAGAAATTGAGCTCAGAATGAAGATTTGATGCTTGGAAGCCAATTCTTATGTTAAATTTGACAAAGCGATGTTGCCTTTCATATTCAATCTGTTTTGGATGTTTCCAATGCAATAGACGTGTTTCTGTGAAGAAATTACATCTTTTTCATATTAATCCACCTTTGAGTGTTTCTTGAGGAAAAATGCGTTTCTGAGTGTTATTTGACGAGAAAACCAGTTTAAGCAGCTTTAGTGATGAACAACATAGTTTTACAAGAAATTGAGCCCAGAATGAAGATTTAATGCTTGGAGGCCAATTCTTGAGTGAAATTTGAGGAAACTATGTTTCCTATCAAATTTATGGTCTTTTGGATGTTTCCACAGCAAGAGATGTGTTTCTGTGAAGAAATTACATCTTTTTCATATTAATCCACCTTTTAGTGTTTCTTGAGGAAAAATGCGTTTCTGAGTGTTATTTGACGAGAAAACCAGTTTAAGCAGCTTTACTGATGAACAACATAGTTTTACAAGAAATTGAGCCCAGAATGAAGATTTAATGCTTGGAGGCCAATTCTTATGTGAAATTTGAGGAAACTATGTTTCCTATCACATTTATGTTTTTTTGGATGTTCCCCTGCAAAAGAGGTGATTCTGGGAAGAAATTACATCTTTTTCAAATTAATCCACTTTTGAGTGTTTCCTGAGGAGAAATGCGTTTCTGAGTGGTTTTGGAAGAGAAAGACAATTTAATAAGGTTTTGTGATGAACAATAGAGTTTTACAAGAAATTGAGCTCAGAATGAAGATTTGATGCTTGGAAGCCAATTCTTATGTTAAATTTGACAAAGCGATGTTGCCTTTCATATTCAATCTGTTTTGGATGTTTCCAATGCAATAGACGTGTTTCTGTGAAGAAATTACATCTTTTTCATATTAATCCACCTTTGAGTGTTTCTTGAGGAAAAATGCGTTTCTGAGTGTTATTTGACGAGAAAACCAGTTTAAGCAGGTTTAGTGATGAACAACATAGTTTTACAAGAAATTGAGCCCAGAATGAAGATTTAATGCTTGGAGGCCAATTCTTGAGTGAAATTTGAGGAAACTATGTTTCCTATCAAATTTATGGTCTTTTGGATGTTTCCACAGCAAGAGATGTGTTTCTGTGAAGAAATTACATCTTTTTCATATTAATCCACCTTTTAGTGTTTCTTGAGGAAAAATGCGTTTCTGAGTGTTATTTGACGAGAAAACCAGTTTAAGCAGCTTTAGTGATGAACAACATAGTTTTACAAGAAATTGAGCCCAGAATGAAGATTTAATGCTTGGAGGCCAATTCTTGAGTGAAATTTAAAAAAAATTTTTTTTAAAAAATTTTTTGTTTTTAAAAAATTTTTTTTATTTTTTTTAAAAAAATTTTAAAAAATTTTTAAAAAAGGTTTTAAAAATTGGGCAAAAATTTTTTAATTTAGGAAAAATAAATTTAAAAATTTTTTCCAAAAAGTTTTTTGGAGCCCCCTTTTTTTTTTTAAAAATTTTTTAAAAAATTTTTTTTTGGGGTTTTTAAAAGGGGAAAAAGTTTTAAATTTTTTAAAAAATATTTTAAAGGTTTTTGGGGGAAAAAGGTTTAAATTTTTAAAAAAATTTTTTGGGGTTTTAAAAAATTTTTAAAAATTTTGTTTTTTTTCTGGGGGTTTTTTTAAAATTCAAAATTTTTTAAAAATTTTTTTTTTTCCCTTTGGTTTTTGGGAAAAAAAATTTTTTTTTTTATACAAAGGGTTTTAAAAAATGGTAAAAATTTTTTTCGGAAAAAAAATTTTTTTTAATTTTAAAAAATTTTGAAAAAAAAAATTTTTTTTTTTTTTGGATTTGGGGAAAAATTTTTCAAAAAATTTTTTTTTTAAAATTTCCCGAGTGTTTTTCGGAAAAATTTTAAATTTTTTTAAAAAACATTTTTAAAGGTTTTTTAGAAAAAAAATTTTTAAAAAATTGGAGGAAAAATTTAGGAAAAATTTTTTTTAAAAATTTTTCAAAATTTTTTAAATTTAAGGGGGTTTTAAAATTAATTTTTTAAAAAACTTTTTTTTTTTAAATCCCTTTTGGGGTTTTTTGGGAAAAAATTTTTTTTTTTTAAAAAAATTTCAGGGAAAAAGGCCCAAAAAAATTTTGGGGAAAAACCCAATTTAAAATTTTTGAGGAAAAAATTTTTAAAAATTTTTTTTAAAATTTTTTTGGGTTTTAAGGAAAAAAACCAAAAAAAAACCCTTTTTTTTTTCCCTTTTTGGGGTTTTTGGAAAAAAATTTTTTTATTTTTAAACCTTTAAAAATTTTAAAAAATGGTTTTAAAGGAAAATTTAGGGAAAAAATTTTTTTTTGGCAAATTTTTTAAAAATTTTTAAAAATTTAACTTTAGGTTTTTTTTTGAAAAATATTTTTTAAAATTTTTTTTTAAAAACCCGGGGTGTTTTTGGGGAAAAATTTTTTTTTAAAAAAATGTTTTTAGAAAAAAGGGAAATTTTTTTGGGAAAAATTTTTGGTTTGGGAAAAAATATTTTTCAAAAATGGGGATTTTAAGGGGGGTTTTTGGAAAAAAAATTTTTTTTAAATTTTTTTTTTTAAAATCCCTTTAGGTTTTGGGGGGAAAAAAAATTTTTAAAATTTTTTTTTGGAAAAAAAAAAGTTTTAAAATTTTTAAAAAAAAATTAAAAAATTTTTAAAAAAAAATTTTTTAAAAAAATTTTATTTTCCCCCAAAAATTTTTTTTAAAAAAAATTTTTTTAAAATTTTTTTTAAAAACTTTGAGTGTTTGGAAAAATTTTTTTTTTTTTAAAAAAGATTTTAAAAAAGGGTTTTTTAAAAAAAGTTTTAAATTTTTTAAAAAAAAATTTTAAAAATTTTTGGGTTTAAAATTTAAGGGGTTTTTTTTTAAAATTTTTATTTTTTTAAAATATTTTTTTTGAAAAAAATTACATCTTTTTCAATTTAAACCACCTTTGATGTTTTTGAGGAAAAAGCGTTTCTGAGTGTTTTTGACGAGAAAAAACCCGTTTAAGCAGGTTTTGATGAACAAAATAGTTTTACAAAAATTGAGCCCCCGAATGAAGTTTTGTTGGAGGCCAATTCTTAGTGAAATTTGGGAAACTTGTTTCCTATCAATTTATGGTTTTTGGATGTTTCCCGCAAAGAGTGTTTTTGGAAGAAAATTCATCTTTTTTTTTAACCACCTTTTAGTGTTTTGAGGAAAATGCGTTTCTGAGTGTTTTTGAGAGAAAACCCTTTAAAGGTTTGTGATGAAAAACCCTAGTTTTGTTCCAAAAAAGGGAAATTTGGGGGTTTTTAGGAAAATTGGGAAAAGAAAAATTTTTTTATTTTGAAAAAGGGGGTTTTTGGGAAAAAACATTTTTTTTTTTAAATTTACCAAAAAGGCGATGGTTTTGGGGCTTTAAAAATTTTTTTTCTGGTTTTTTTGGGAAAAAGGTTTTCCAAAATGAATTTAAAACGTGTTTTTCTTTTAAAAAGAAAGAAA
>CAKAOJ020001958.1:0-23235 GCA_916701645.2 Sebastolobus alascanus
CATATTAAAAGTTGACAGTAAAACAAAGTTAACAGTAGTTTTATTTCTGTAAATGATGAGACTTTTTCTAAATGTTTGAGCGTGTAATGAAATTAAAATAATATAATATATATTATATATCAGAGGTGATTTCCAGGCATGTTTCCACTCTGCAGATATAAAAACAGTGAACAGACTCTTCTGTTGGGTCCAGTTAGACCAACATTGATGCTTCATATGTTTGATTCTATATGCAAACTCAGTGAGCTTCAGCTATAAAACATCACATCAGGCTGTCAGAGGAGTTCACAGCACGTCAGCTTCAACATCAACCATGTTCTCTGGAGCTCTGCTGCTGCTGTTGGCAGCTGGATGTGAGTCTCTCTGGATCTGTCAACAGTTCTTCTTTTACACTACAACTTGATATTTTGGTGATAAAACATCTTCTTGTTTTTTAACAGGTGTGAAGGGTGAACAGTTGACTCAGCCAGCCTCTGTGACTGTGCAGCCAGGTCAACGTCTGACCATCACCTGTCAGGTCTCTTATTCTGTTAGCAGCTACTACACAGCTTGGATCAGACAGCCTGCAGGGAAAGGACTGGAGTGGATCGGAAGCGAACGTATTGGACACAACGCATACTACAAAGATTCACTGAAGAACAAGTTCAGTATCAGTTTAGACTCTTCCAGCAACACAGTGACTCTAAACGGACAGAATGTGCAGCCTGAAGACTCTGCTGTGTATTACTGTGCCAGAGAGACACAACAACACAAACCATCAGTAGACCTGAACAAAAACCCCTCAGTGCCTGAACACTTGTAACATGAAGCCACCAGAGGAGGAGCCCTCAGAACACTAATGATTTCAACACCAGCTCACTGTCACACTGAAGACACAAACTGACTTAAAACCCCCTGAGACCGCCCGAGATCCTGACTGACTTTACTGTCTTTCAGAGGCTCTAGTAGGTTCAGTTTTAGGGTTAGAGTGAAGACACAGATATCATATGAAACTAGAGAACCTAAAGAATCCATTGGTACCAACCATGTCATGCTACCATGTCAGGAAGGAAATAAATAACGCTCTAAATTTGGGCTAAATTTTAGCAAGGAAAAACTGTCTCCCTTTACAGACATGCCCACTTTATGATAATCACATGTTGTTTTCTTCATGCAGTATAAATGTGTTATTGGCCCCTATTCTAAAATAGTGTATTTGAATATTTCTGCAAAAGAATGCCAAACTTCCCTGTGAGGAGGAGTCAATGCAAAACTCAGATGTCTTCCACCTCTACTTATCTGACTGCAGAGAGGAGGACAGAGAACAGTGGACACAGTTTAACATGATGGACTATAGGACAGGACTGCTGCTGTTAACTATCTGCTGCTGGACAGGTCAACATTTACACTGAACTTTTAGTTGAAATAGTTTGTGTAACTGACATATTTCTCATGATGTATTTTTATATCTTGACAGGTGTTGATGGTCAGACTGACAGAATCTGACCCAGTGATTAAAAGACCTGGAGAATCCCACACATTGACCTGTACAGGCTCTGGATTCACATTCAGTGGCTACTATATGAACTGGATCAGACAGGCTCCTGGAAAAGGACTGGAGTGGATCGCTGCTATGTATAACAGTGCCAACATCCATTACTCCCAGTCAGTCCAGGGGAGATTCACCATCTCCAGAGATGACTCCAGCAGTAAACTTTATCTACAGATGAAGAGTCTGAAGACCGAGGACAAAGCAGTGTATTACTGTGCCAGAGACACACACAGTGAGAGACGATAATAGGAGAGTCATACAAAAACTACTTCCTCTATTTACCACCACCACTGTGAACACTCTGTTATCTCAGCATCACTTTATTTTAAATACTGTTGATTAAATTCTCTGTACTAATGTGGTGAAACTGGGTCCACGTCTTAATAAGTACATGCACGAAGATCATTAAAAAAAGTACGTTTTGTTAACAAGTTAAAACAGAAAGCTTTCATGTGATTTGCAGATTTTACATACTTTTTTTTTTCATGGAAAATGAATAAAATCCACAAAATTCTGAAATTAACACATTTTACAGCAATAAAAAAGGAGCATTTATATATTTAGAAAGTTAACTGGTAACTTCAGTCCACCCTAAACTAGATACATTTTTAAAAGTTGATCATCTCAAAGAAACCTATAAATAATGTTTTCCTCAAAGACACCAGGACTCTGATGGACTTCTAACCTTTAACCTCAATGACATCATCAGTCAGTCTGCATTTTATGGTTCTGAAGGGTTTCAATATTTTAGTTCTTGTATGTTGATGCTGAGAGAAGATGAAAAAGAATTAATTGATTCGTCTGATGCAAAGCGATATAGAAATAATAAATATGTATAGTATTTAAAGTTAAAGTATGCACTGTGCAGTAAAATATACTTAAAAGTATTTAAAGTAAAAGAATGCATTGTGCAGTTAAGTATATTTGAAGTACTTTAAGTAAAAGTATGTATTGTGCAGTTAAGTATATTTTAAGTACTTAAAGTAAAAGTATGCATTGTGCAGTTAAGTATATTTGCAGTACTTAAAGTAAAAGTATGCAGTGTTCAGTTAAGTATATTTGAAGTACTTAAAGTAAAAGTATGCATTGTGCAGTTAAGTATATTTGCAGTACTTAAAGTAAAAGTATGCAGTGTTCAGTTAAGTATATTTGAAGTACTTTAAGTAAAAGTATGTACTGTGCAGTTAAGTATATTTTAAGTACTTAAAGTAAAAGTATGCATTGTGCAGTTAAGTATATTTGCAGTACTTAAAGTAAAAGTATGCATTGTGCAGTAAAATATACTTAAAGTGCTTAAAGTAAAAGTATGCATTGCGCAGTTTAGTATATTTGAAGTACTTAAAGTTAAAGTATGCATTGTGCAGTTAAGTATATTTGAAGAACTTGAAGAAAAAGTGTGCATTGTGCACTTAAGTATATTTGAAGTACTTAAAGTAAAAGTATTCATTGCGCAGTTAAGTATATTGGAAGTACTTAAAGTAAAAGTATGCATTGCCCAGTTAAGTATATTTGAAGTACTTAAAGTAAAAGTATGCATTGCCCAGTTAAGTATATTTGAAGTACTTAAAGTAAAAGTATGCATTGTGCACTTAAGTATATTTGAAGTACTTAAAGTAAAAGTATGCATAGTGCAGTTAAGTATATTTGAAGTATTTAAAGGAAAAGAATGCATTGCGCAGTTAAGTATATTTGAAGTACTTAAAGTAAAAATATGCATTGCCCAGTTAAGTATATTTGAAATACTTAAAGTTAAAGTATGCATTGTGCAGTAAAATATACTTAAAGTGCTAAAGTTAAGGTATGCATAGTGCAGTTAAGTATATTTGAAGTACTTAAAGTAAAGGTATGCATTGTGCAGTTAAGTATATTTGAAGTATTTAAAGTAAAAGTATGCATTGAACAGTTAAGTATACTTGAATTACTTAAAGTAAAAGTATGCACTGTGCTGCTAAGTATATTTGAACTGCTTAAAGTAAAAGTATGCATCGTGCAGTTAAGTTTATTTGAAGTACTTAAAATAAAAGTATGCATTGTGCAGTTAAGTATATTTGAAGTATTTCAAGTAAAAGTATGCATTGTACAGTTAAGTATATTTCAAGTACTTAAAGTGAAAGTATTCATTCTTCAGTAAAATGTATCATATCACTCAAAATGTGTGAATAAATGCAGCTAGGAGTTAATAATGTAAATATAACATTCACGTATTAAAAGTTGACAGTAAAACAAAGTTAACTAGTTTTATTTCTGTAAATGATGAGACTTTTTCTAAATGTTTGAGCGTGTAATGAAATTCAAATAATATCATATATATTACATATCAGAGGTGATTTCCAGGCATGTTTCCACTCTGCAGATATAAAAACAGTGAACAGACTCTTCTGTTGGCTCCAGTTAGACCAACATTGATGCTTCATATGTTTGATTCTATATGCAAACTCAGTGAGCTTCAGCTATAAAACATCACATCAGGCTGTCAGAGGAGTTCACAGCACGTCAGCTTCAACATCAACCATGTTCTCTGGAGCTCTGCTGCTGCTGTTGGCAGCTGGATGTGAGTCTCTCTGGATCTGTCAACAGTTCTTCTTTTACACTACAACTTGATATTTTGGTGATAAAACATGTTCTTGTTTTTTAACAGGTGTGAAGGGTGAACAGTTGACTCAGCCAGCCTCTGTGACTGTGCAGCCAGGTCAACGTCTGACCATCACCTGTCAGGTCTCTTATTCTCTTGGCAGCTACTACACAGCTTGGATCAGACAGCCTGCAGGGAAAGGACTGGAGTGGATCGGAATGGAAGCTACTGGAGCCACCGCATACTACAAAGATTCACTGAAGAACAAGTTCAGTATCAGTTTAGACTCTTCCAGCAAGACAGTGACTCTAAACGGACAGAATGTGCAGCCTGAAGACTCTGCTGTGTATTACTGTGCCAGAGACACACACTGGTTAAAGTTCCCAGAGAAGCTGTACAAAAACCTTAAATAATGTATTTTTACAAAGACCAACAGGGGGCAGTAGGAGACCTAAAATATGACGGCAGTAAAGAGCAGTATAACAACGCCACTAGATAAGCTGCAGGTGATTTTGTGGTGTTTGACTTCCTGTTTGTTTCTAACCAACAATGTAATGCTGAATAATTGACTGAGTCTCAGTTTTATTGAGACTGTGGATGTCTAAATGTATTTTTCTTTCCTCTGTGTTGGTTTGTAAACGACAACAACATGAATTTTAAGTTTTCTTTGAAATAGTAATCACATTCACATCCTCTAACAGACTGTAAAACTGGGTGACAATTTGTGTCATTCAGTAATTACACATTTGAGTGATCAAAATGACATGTGGAGTTCCCCAAATGTCCTTTCTCAGGCCTCTACATGCTCCCACTACTTAGTTTATGGAAAACAAGGAAATCTGAGATCAGCTGTGTCCTTCCATGTGAGGAGGAGTCAATGCAAAACTCAGATGTCTTCCACCTCTACTTATCTGACTGCAGAGAGGAGGACAGAGAACAGTGGACACACAGTTTAACATGATGGACTATAGGACAGGACTGCTGCTGTTAACTATCTGCTGCTGGACAGGTCAACATTTACACTGATGTTAATCTGACATAGTTTTTATTTCTGTCACCAAGTTAATTGATGTGATGTATTTTTATATCTTGACAGGTGTTGATGGTCAGACTCTGACAGAATCTGAACCAGTGATTAAAAGACCTGGAGAATCCCACACATTGACCTGTACAGGCTCTGGGGTTGACTTTAGTAGCAACTGGATGGCCTGGATCAGACAGGCTCCTGGAAAAGGACTGGAGTGGATCTCTGCTATCAGATATGACAGTGCTCTCACTTACTACTCTCAGTCAGTTCAGGGCCGGTTCACCATCTCCAGAGACAACAACAGACAGCAGCTGTATCTGCAGATGAACAGTCTGAAGACTGAAGATTCTGCTGTTTATTATTGTGCTCGACAGCCACAGTGACTGGAGTTGGTTGAGCAGCTGTACAAAATCCTCCAGGACTCATTCTTACAAACTAGTTGAGGAAAAGCATGATGTATTATTTGTATATCTTATATATTTATTTTTTACATGCTATTTTACATGTTACAGTTTACTTTATATATATTTTTAAATAATAAATTAATCTTTATCCTAACATTATACACACTGCTGAAAATTTCACATTACTGAAAACAGCATTTAACTTTATTGTTAACAAAGTGATTTTACTTGAATCCTACCTATATCATGTCTGGAGGTTAATACTTTATTTAGAATTTTTTTTCATATTTTAGAACGTATAATAATAAAGTAATCAAATAATTACTGTTGTGTTCAAACTGTCTAAAAGATGTGGAGAGAATAGTGACAGTTTAATGTAATAAAGTTCTTATATATATAAATTGTTAAAGTAAAAGTACCTGCATCTCTCTATTGGCAGGAATAAACCTGTGTCTTTATCTCGGATGTTTTTTTGTTTTTTTTTTGTTACATTTTGTTTTATTATATTTGACCATTATAGATATAATATAATAAACCAAAAAGAACATTTTTCATTTATTTGAAGGATTTAGTTTCAGTTCCTGAAAAGCTGTTTTCCTCTAGAGGCTCAGAGTTTCTTCAAACATCTGCAAACATATGAAACCATTAAAAGTCTTTTATGCAAACCTGTAAACCAACAGCATCACACTGAAGATTTTATACTATTTACATCAGGGGTGTCAAACTCATTTTAGTTAAGGGGCCACATACTGCCCACTTTGATCTCAAGTGGGCCAGACCAGTAAAATCATAGCATAATAACGCATACACAACGACAATATTTCTCTATGTTTAAATCATTGGTGAATGTTTTTGGATGATAAACCCTATTTTAAGGTCTTTCTACAATAAACTAGAAACATAAAGACCAAAAACTCAGACATCAGCCCACTGTTTATCTGCCTGGGCTCTCCTCTGCAGATTCCCTCGCTTTGTGACGCGTTTGACGTCAAACGCGTCACAAAGCGAGCAGCTAGCGCTGCTGCCTGTGGCAATGAGCGCTTCTGCTTTGGAGCAGACATCGCATTTACGCTGTTTTTGAAGCAATTACTGGATCGATTAAAAAAAATTACAAAACGTTTGTACTCATAAGCTGAAATTTATTAATTATTTATTAAGATCGGCAATCCTATCCGTCACAGTATTCCTCGTTAGGCTTATGTTGGCAAAAGCCTGTCGCTTCTCGGGGCACACGATTTCTGCAGCCTTCAGCATGCATGTTTTCACGAACTCACCCTCACAGTATGGCTTCGAGGCTGATGCTATTTCGTTAGCAATCAGGTAGCTAGCTTTCACTGCTGCCTCACTTGTCTCTCGGCTCCGGGTAAAAACGGACTGTTGTTTCTTTAGACTTGCTAGCAGGTCATTTATCTTCTCTGTTCTCAGTTTTCCTTGCAAGCGGTCGTATTTCTCGCATGGTGAGTCTCATAGTGGCGCCGAATATTATATTCTTTGAGCACAGAAACTTGCTGCGAACACAACAAACACACACATTTTCCAGTTACCGTTGTAAAAAAATAGGATGTGGTCCATTTTTCTTGGAAAACTCTGCACTCTGTGTCCACTTTTCTTTTTTTTGACAGAGACATTTGGGGGTGAGGGTGTCACGCTTTTGACAGAAAAAGACCGGACGGATTAAAAAAAGCCGGTTGCCGCCATCTGCTGTTTAGTTCTCAGTGTAAATCGCTACTCTTACTCTTCACTTGTTTAATTTACAGTCTATGTGGGCATTCTCTGTGACAGTGCGACCCAGTGGACTGATTAGGAATTGCAGCTACTTTTATAGAAATGCAATTTATGTCTTTCTGTAATTTTCACACTTAGCAAAGTCATCGGGCGGGCCGAGCTGGACCCCCTGGCGGGCCGGATCCGGCCCGCGGGCCTTATGTTTGACACCCTGATTTACATGATCCTGGCTGCCGTCACTATATTTCTGTTTACAGTAAATAAAGCCAGTAAGCAATTAAATGAATAATTCAATGCAGTAATTACAAAAAAAGGCTGTGCTCATAAGTTTGAAGTAAATCATGAATCTGATAATTGTTTGAAATTATATACATAGCACAAACATAAAACAATACATTTAAGCAATAAAAGGTAAAAGCTAAGTTATTCGTTCATTTGGATAAACTTAAGTTAGCTGAAATCATCAGTATGTAAATCAGCCTCCTTGTGTGTTGCCTCATAAAGAAGTGAAGATGGTGACGGCCGAAAACCAAGATGGAGACGGCCAAAAACCAAGATGGAGACGGCCAAAACCAAGATGGAGACGGCCGAAAACCAAGATGGAGACGGCCAAAAACCAAGATGGAGATAGTGACGGCCAAAAACCAAGATGGAGACGGCCAAAAACCAAGATGGAGACGGCCAAAAACCAAGATGGAGACTGCCAAAAACCAAGATGGAGACGGCCAAAAACCAAGATGGCGATGGTGACGGCCAAAAACCAAGATGGAGATAATGACGGCCAAAAACCAAGATGGTGACGGACAAAAACCAAGATGGTGACGGCCAAAAACCAAGATGGAGACGGCCAAAAACCAAGATGGCGATGGTGATGGCCAAAAACCAAGATGGAGATAATGACGGCCAAAAACCAAGATGGGGACGGACAAAAACCAAGATGGTGACGGCCAAAAACCAAGATGGAGACGGCCAAAACCAAGATGGAGACGGCCAAAAACCAAGATGGAGACGGCCGAAAACCAAGATGGAGACGGCCAAAAACCAAGATGGAGACGGCCAAAAACCAAGATGGAGACGGCCGAAAACCAAGATGGAGACGGCCAAAAACCAAGATGGAGATAGTGACGGCCAAAAACAAGATGGAGACGGCCAAAAACCAAGATGGAGACTTCCAAAAACCAAGATGGCGACGGCCAAAAACCAAGATGGCGATGGTGACGGCCAAAAACCAAGATGGATATAATGATGGCCAAAAACCAAGATGGTGACGGACAAAAACCAAGATGGTGACGGCCAAAAACCAAGATGGAGACGGCCAAAAACCAAGATGGCGATGGTGATGGCCAAAAACCAAGATGGCAACGGCCAAAAACCAAGATGGCGACGGCCAAAAACCAAGATGGCGATGGTGACGGCCAAAAACCAAGATGGAGATAATGAGGGCCAAAAAACCAAGATGGTGACGGACAAAAACCAAGATGGTGACGGCCAAAAACCAAGATGGCGACGGCCAAAAAACCAAGATGGCGATGGTGATGGCTAAAAACCAAGATGGCAACGGCCAAAAACCAAGATGGCGACGGCCAAAAACCAAGATGGCGACAGCCAAAAACCAAGATGGCGACGGCCAAAAACCAAGATGGCGACGGCCAAAAACCAAGATGGCGACGCCAAACACCAAGATGGCGACGGCCAAAAACCAAGATGGCGATGGCCAAAAACCAAGATGGCAACGGCCAAAAACCAAGATGGCAACGGCCAAAAACCAAGATGGAGACGGCCAAAAACCAAGATGGCAACGGCCAAAAACCAAGATGGCAACGGCCAAAAACCAAGATGGTGACGTCCAAAAACCAAGCTGGAGACGGCTAAAAACCAAGATGGCGACGGCCAAAAACCAAGATGGCGACGGACAAAACCCAAATGGCGACAGACAAAAACCAAGATGGCGACGGAACAAAAACCAAGATTGCGACGGACAACAACAAGATGGCGACGGCCAAAATACCGAACTTGAGGCTTCAGAACCGTAGTCCACTAACCAATGGGTGACGTCATGGTGACTACGTCCACTTCTTATATTCAGTCTATTGTTGGGACAGTTTATCGTGACTCACAGCAACGCCTGCATTTATAAGAAGACAACCTTATTGTGATGAAAACTTTACAATATTCTGTTTTTAGACATTAACTCACTAACTTCCAGAGTTTTAAAACATATCATTATATTAAATCAGATCATAGCAGCGCTACAAGTTTACTAAATTAACCATCTAGATGGTGACATTTAAGTCCATATAAGATCTTTCATAAGAATATGTACTTTAAATAAAAACAGATTTCTCTCTGGTCACTAGAGAAGACACACTGTTCACACCTTCAACTGATTCAAATGACATTTAAAAGATGATTCAACAATATGCAAATGAAGGTTCCTTCTAAAGAAGTGAGTGAGTGTCAGTGAGAGACAGAAGAGCTCCATCAGCTCAGCTTCAACATCAACCATGTTCTCTGTAGCTCTGATACTGCTGCTGGCAGCTGGATCCTGTGAGGAGCTTTCACTGGATTCACACTAATAAACACATTACAAACACTGAATAGTCAGATGAATGATGGAGATAATGTTGATTTGTGTTTCCACAGGTGTGAACAGTATTGATCTCATCCAGCCAGACTCAATGGTTGTGCAGCCTGGACAGTCTTTGACCATCACCTGTCAGGTCTCTGGTTATTCTCTGACTGATAGAAACTATGGAAACGGTTGGATCAGACAGTGTGAAGGAAAACCAATCGACTGGATTATACATCGGTATGGTGGAGGAGACTTTTATCAAAATAATGCTCTGAAGAACAAGTTCCTTTACCACACTCACACTTCTACCAGCTCGGTGACATTAACAGGACAGAATGTGCAGCCTGAGGACACAGCTGTGTATTACTGTGTACGTTACTCCACAGTGATACAAACCACCAACAGACCTGCACAAATACTCAGCAACCAGCCAGACTCAACCACACACACTAGATGTGAACATTAATAAAGACACTCTCTGATGAGTTGATAAACATTAACGTTTAAGTCTCATTTGACTTCCACTGCAGCCGACATCAGTATAGAAGAGACTCAGAGAAGCTTGATTTCCCCTCAGTACAAGATGACAACATTTCATCCATTTATTGTTGTGTATTTCGATGCCTAGAAAAGACGGGGACAACAATTTGCCTGTTTCCATGCAACTGGATGGAAAATAACACCTGATAACGTAACTATAACGTAAACAGTTGCTCTATATTTTCACAAACAGGATGTAAATGTCTGATTTATATTGTGGCCGAGGTGAAAATACCTCTAAACTGCTACACCAAGAGTTAAAGATCGTCACTGTGTCATTGTTATGTCACATTATTTTCTCATCAGTCCATGAATATTAGTGTTTTTAGTATTTTAAAGCTGTTGTAGAGATACTCTACTTATGGAAATGTATCTGTGTCACATGTTCCCTTTTTAAACCTGCAGAGGAAGGTCTATGCAAACTCTTCCTCTCTTATAAACACACCATCAGCAGCTTGTGACAGAACTCTGGAACAGTTTTATATATTTCTGGAACAGTCAGATCAGAAAGCACCGAACGAGAGCATTTATCCCAGAATGGGAAATACAATTATCTGGAGTTTATTATTTGTAGTTGCTATTCATGGTGAGAAAATCTATTCTGATTTACTGATTCTGTAAATGTCTAATTTGTGATGTATATATATAAGTGTGAATGATCACGATGTCTTACCTTACAGGAGTCTGGAGTGAGATCAAACTGGACCAGTCTCCCTCTGAGGTGAAGAGACCTGGAGAGACAGTGAAGATGTCCTGTATCATATCTGGTTTTAGCATGACCAGCTACTATATTCACTGGATCCGACAGAGACCAGGAGAAGCTCTGGAGTGGATTGGGAGGATGAATACAGGTTCAAACTCTGCTAGCTATGGCAGCTCCTTTCAAAGCCGTTTCATCATGACTGAAGATGTACCCAGCAGCACTCAGTACCTCGAGGTCAAGAGCCTGACAGCACAAGATTCTGCTGTTTACTTCTGTGCTCGACACACAGTGACTGAAGACAGTGGAGCAGCTGCACTAAAACCTCCACAGACAACAAGCTGTAATGTGATCTTAATAACATCTGGGTTCTCTCACCACCTGCTGAAACACGCTGACATATCCTCATTAGATTTCTATGTATTTTAATGGTGTTACATCCCTCACAGTTACAGACAGAGTTCCTTCAACTGTCAAAAGCATTACATAATACTAAATTGCCAATGTGATATTCACATGTACAACCCATAAATTACATGAAATCAGCTTGAAAAGAGAAAGAAGCTGAAAAAAAATGTGATCAGACAGCGAGCTCGGCTGGATCAGAGCAGAATTAGAAAGGTGAAATGTCCACAATCAAGAATATGTTCCAAACTGTGGTTCAGGGTATAACGTGGTGAGATGATAATAAAGACATAAATGTTGGTGATCAAAATAAAACTGTAGATTATTTATATTATTGTTAATGTTCTCACGCATTGCACATTATGCTCAAAGTGACTGATGAGAAAAAATATGTTAATGTGTGAGATGTCTGAACGTTATTATAACATTTGTGTATTATTAAAACAAGAACATGGATATTTTACATGAATTAAAAAACGTCAAACAAATAGCTGACTAGGAGGGATGATTCTTGGACATTAATTCTCACGTTTGATTAATTATCTTCAGCTCGGTTCTCTCCTCCCTGTGAGGAGGAGTCAATGCAAAACTCAGATGTCTTCCACCTCTACTTATCTGACTGCAGAGAGGAGGACAGAGAACAGTGGACACACAGTTTAACATGATGGACTATAGGACAGGACTGCTGCTGTTAACTATCTGCTGCTGGACAGGTCAACATTTACACTGATGTTGATTTGACATAGTTTTTATTTGTGTAACTGACATATTTCTCATGATGTATTTTTTATCTTGACAGGTGTTGATGGTCAGACTCTGACAGAATCTGAACCAGTGATTAAAAGACCTGGAGAATCCCACACATTGACCTGTACAGGCTCTGGATTCACATTCAGCAGCTACTGGATGAGCTGGATCAGACAGGCTGCTGGAAAAGGACTGGAGTGGATCGCTTATAATTATAACAGTGCCAACATCTACTACTCCCAGTCAGTCCAGGGGAGATTCACCATCTCCAGAGATGACTCCAGCAGTAAAGTCTATCTACAGATGAACAGTCTGAAGACCGAGGACACAGCAGTGTATTACTGTGCTCGAAGAGACACAGTGAGAGACGATAATAGGAGAGTCATACAAAAACTACTTCCTCTATTTACCACCACCACTGGGAACACTCTGTTATCTCAGCATCACTGGTCCTGGCATGTCCTGCAACACAACCTATAAACAATACGATATTTGATTGAGACTTTTTTTATATCGGACACAACCACAAACTGATGAAGGTCAAATATACTGATTAATACAAAAAGTGACTTAAAAATGAACCATGAACTATGATCTATCATAGTTTTCATTTATTTGAAGGATTTAGTTTCAGTTCCTGAGCAGCTGTTTTCCTCTAGAGGCTCAGAGTTTCTTCAAACATCTGCAACCATTAAAAGTCTTTTATGTAAAACCCGCAAACCAGCAGCATCACACTGAGTCATATCACACTAAGTATTTGAAGGAAAAGTATGCACTATGCAGTAAAATATACTTAAAGTATTTAAAGTTAAAATATGCATTTCGCAGTAAATTATACTTAAAGCATTTAAAGCAAAAAGTATGCATTGTGCAGTAAATTATGCTTAAAGTATTTAAAGCAAAAGTATGCATTGTGCAATGAAATATACTTAAAGTATTTAAAGGAAAAGTATGCATTGTGCAGAAAAATGTACTTAAAGTTAAAGTATGCATTATGCAGTAAAATATACTTAAAGTGCTTAAAGTAAAAGTATGCACTGTGCAGTAAAATATACTTAAAGTATTTAAATTAAAGTATGCATTGTGCTGAAAAATTTACTTAAAGTTAAAGTATGAATTGTGCAGTAAAATGTACTTAAAGTATTTAAGGTAAAAGTATGCATTGTGCAGTAAAATATACTTAAAGTGCTTAAAGTAAAAGTATGCACTGTGCAGTAAAACATACTTAAAGTATTTAAGGTAAAAGTATGCATTGTGCAGTAAAATATACTTAAAGTGCTTAAAGTAAAAGTATGCACTGTGCAGTAAAACATACTTAAAGTATTTAAAGTAAAAGTATGCACTGTGCAGTAAAATGTACTTAAAGTGCTTAAAGTAAAAGTATGCACTGTGCAATAAAATAAACTCAATGTGCAAAGAGTAAAAGTATGCATTGTGGAGAAAAATATGCTTAAAGTAAAAATATGCACAGTGCATTCAAATATACTTAATGTGCTTAAAGTAAAAGTATGCATTGTGGAGTTAAGTATATTTGAAGTACTTAAAGTAAAAGTATGCATTTTCCAGTTAAGTATATTTTAAGTATTTAAAGTAAAAGTATGCACTGTGCAGTTAAGTATATTTGAAGTACTTAAAGTAAAAGTATGCATTTTCCAGTTAAGTATATTTTAAGTATTTAAAGTAAAAGTATGCATTGTGCAGTTAAGTATATTTGAAGTACTCAAAGTAAAAGTATGCACTGTGCAGTTAAGTATATTTGAAGTACTTAAAGTAAAAGTTTGCATTGTACAGTAAAATGTATCATATATCACTCAAAATGTGTGAATAAATGCAGTTAGGAGTTAATAATGTAAAAATAATACATTCACTTATTAAAAGTTGACAGTAAAACAAAGTTAACAGTAGTTTTATTTCTGTAAATGATGAGACTTTTTCTAAATGTTTGAGCGTGTAATGAAATTCAAATAATATCATATATATTATATATCAGAGGTGATTTCCAGGCATGTTTCCACTCTGCAGATATAAAAACAGTGAACAGACTCTTCTGTTGGCTCCAGTTAGACCAACATTGATGCTTCATATGTTTGATTCTATATGCAAACTCAGTGAGCTTCAGCTATAAAACATCACATCAGGCTGTCAGAGGAGTTCACAGCACGTCAGCTTCAACATCAACCATGTTCTCTGGAGCTCTGCTGCTGCTGTTGGCAGCTGGATGTGAGTCTCTCTGGATCTGTCAACAGTTCTTCTTTTACACTACAACTTGATATTTTGGGGATAAAACATGTTCTTGTTTTTTAACAGGTGTGAAGGGTGAACAGTTGACTCAGCCAGCCTCTGTGACTGTGCAGCCAGGTCAACGTCTGACCATCACCTGTCAGGTCTCTTATTCTGTTAGCAGCTACTACACAGCTTGGATCAGACAGCCTGCAGGGAAAGGACTGGAGTGGATCGGAATGGGAGCTGGTTCAACCGCATACTACAAAGATTCACTGAAGAACAAGTTCAGTATCAGTTTAGACTCTTCCAGCAACACAGTGACTCTAAACGGACAGAATGTGCAGCCTGAAGACTCTGCTGTGTATTACTGTGCCAGAGACACACACTGGTTAAAGTTCCCAGAGAAGCTGTACAAAAACCTGAAATAATGTATATTTACAAAGACCAACAGGGGCAGTAGGAGACCTGAAATATGACGGCAGTAAAGAGCAGTATAACAACGCCACTAGATAAGCTGCAGGTGATTTTGTGGTGTTTGACTTCCTGTTTGTTTCTAACCAACAATGTAATGCTGAATAACTGACTGAGTCTCATTTTTATTTAGACTGTTGATATCTAAATGTGTTTTTCTTTCCTCTGTGTTGGTTCGTAAACGACAACAACATGACATTTAAAGATATTGTATGAAATAGTAGTCACATTCACATCCACTGACAGACTGTAAAACTGGGTAACAATTTGTGTCATTCAGTAATTACACATTTGAGTGATGAAAATGACATGTGGAGTTCCCCAAATGTCCTTTCTCAGGCCTCTACATGCTCCCACTACTTGTTTATGGAAAACAAGGAAATCTGAGATCAGCTGTGTCCTTCCTGTGAGGAGGAGTCAATGCAAAAGTCAGATGTCTTCCCCTCTACTTATCTGACTGCAGAGGGGAGGAAGAGAACAGTGGACACACAGTTTAACATGATGGACTATAGGACAGGACTGCTGCTGTTAACTATCTGCTGCTGGACAGGTCAACATTTACACTGAACTTCTATTTGATGTTTTCTTTTAAGTTGTAAATTTGTTGAATGATAGTTTTCTTGCCATCTTGACAGGTGTTGATGGTCAGACTCTGACAGAATCTGAACCAGTGTTTAAAAAGACCTGGAGAATCCCACACTTTGACCTGTACACCCTCTGGGGTTGACATTAGTAGCTCTTGGATGGCCTGGATCAGACAGGCTCCTGGAAAAGGACTGGAGTGGATCGCCACTAGTATCCCAGTAGCTACATCTACTACTCTCAGTCAGTTGGGCCGGTTCCCATCTCCAGAGACAACAACAGACAGCAGGTCTATCTACAGATGAACAGTCTGAAGACCGAGGACACAGCAGTGTATTACTGTGCCAGAGACACCAGTGAGAGACGATAACAGGAGAGTCATACAAAAACTACTTCCTCTATTTCCCACCACCACTGGGAACACTTTGTTATCTCAGCATCACTGGTCCTGGCATGTCCTGCAAAAAAACCCTATAAACAATACGATATTTGATTAAGACTTTTTTTTATATCGGACACAACCACAAACTGATGAAGGTCAAATATACTGATTTACAAAAGTGACTTATAAATAAAGGGGGCTCAGAGTTTCTCCAAACATCTGCAACCATTAAAAGTCTTTTATGTAAACCTGCAAACCAGCAGCATCACACTGAGTCACATCACACTAAGTTTTTAAAGTAAAAGTATGCACTGTGCAGTAAAATATACTTAAAGTGCTGAAAGTAAAATTATGCATTGTGCAGAAAAATATATTAAAGTGCTTAAAGGACAAGTATGCATTGTGCAGTAAAATATATTTAAAAGTGCTTAAAGTAAAAGTATGCACCGTGCAGTAATATATACTTAAAGTGTTTAAAAGGAAAAGTATGCATTGTCCATTTAAGTATATTTTAAGTATTTAAAGAAAAAGTATGCACTGTGCAGTTAAGTATATTTGAAGTACTTAAAGTAAAAGTATGCATTGTGCAGTTAAGTATATTTGAATTACTTAAAGTAAAAGTATGCACTGTGCAGTTAAGTATATCTGAAGTACTTAAAGTAAAAGTATGCATTGTGCAGTTAAGTATATTTGAAGTACTTAAAGTAAAAGTAGCACGTGCAGTTAAGTATATTTGAAGTACTTAAAGTAAAAGTATGCACTGTGCAGTTAAGTATATTTTAAGTTTTTAAAGTAAAAGTATGCACTGTGCAGTTAAGTATTTTTGAAGTACTTAAAGTAAAAGTATGCATTGTGCAATTAAGTATTTTGAATTACTTAAAGAAAAAGTATGCACTGTGCAGTTAAGTTTCTGAAGTACTTAAAGTAAAAGTATGCACTGTGCATTTAAAAGTATATCTAAGTACTTAAAGTAAAAGTATGCATTGTGCAGTTAAGTATATTTGAAGTACTTAAAGTAAAAGTATGCACTGTGCAGTTAAGTATATTTGAAGTACTATAAGTAAAAGTATGCACTGTGCAGTAAAATGTATCATATATCACTCAAAATGTGTGAATAAATGCAGTTAGGAGTTTATAATGTAAATATAATACATTCACGTATTAAAAGTTGACAGTAAAACAAATTTAAACAGTAGTTTTATTTCTGTAAATGATGAGACTTTTTCTAAATGTTTGAGCGTGTAATGAAATTAAAATAATATAATATATATTATATATCAGAGGTGATTTCCAGGCATGTTTCACTCTGCAGATATAAAAACAGTGAACAGACTCTTCTGTTGGGGCCGTTAGACCAACATTGATGCTTCATAGTTTGATTTATATGCAAATCAGTGAGCTTCAGCTATAAAACATCACATCGGGTGTCAGAGGAGTTCACAGCACGTCAGCTTCAACATCAACCATGTTCTCTGGGCTCTGCTGCTGCTGTTGGCAGCTGGATGTGAGTCTCTCTGGATCTGTCAACAGTTCTTCTTTTACACTACAACTTGATATTTTGGTGATAAAAATGTTCTTGTTGTTTAACAGGTGTGAAGGGTGAACAGGTGACTCAGCCCGCCTCTGTGACTGTGCAGCCAGGTCAAAGTTGACCATCACCTGTCAGGTCTCTTATTCTGTTAGCAGCTACTAAAGCTTGGATCAGACAGCCTGCAGGGAAAGGACTGGAGTGGATTAGTAGGGACGCAAACGTCAAAGATTCACTGAAGAACAAATTTTAGTATCAGTTTAGACTCTTCCAGCAACACAGTGACTCTAAACGGACAAAATGTGCAGCCTGAAGACTCTGCTGTGTATTACTGTGCCAGAGACACACACTGGTTAAAGTTCCCAGAGAAGCTGTACAAAAACCTTAAATAATGTTATTTACAAAGACCAACAGGGGGGGTAGGAGACCTAAAATATGACGGCAGTAAAGAGCAGTATAACAACGCCACTAGATAAGCTGCGGGGATTTTGTGGTGTTTTACTTCCCGTTTTTTTCTAACCAACAATGTAATGCTGAATAACTGATGAGTCTCTTTTTATTGGACTGTTGATGTCTAAATGTGTTTTTTTTCCTCTGTGTTGGTTTGTAAACGACAACAACATGACATTTAAAGAAATTGTATGAAATAGTAATCACATTCACATCCTCTAACAGACTGAAAATGGGTAACAATTTGTGTCATTCAGAATTACACTTTTGGTGATGAAAAAGACATGTGGGGTTCCCCAAATGTCCTTTCTCGGGCCTTACATGCTCCACTACTTAGTTTTTGGAAAACAAGGAAATCTGAGATCAGCTGTGTCCCTTCCCGTGAGGAGGGGTCAATGCAAAACTAGATGTCTTCCCCCTCTACTTATCTGACTGCAGAGAGGGGACAGGGGAACAGTGGACACACAGTTTAACATGATGGGCTATAGGACAGGATGCTGCTGTTAACTACTGCTGCTGGACAGGTCAACATTTACACTATTATTCTCTCGATGCTAATTTAGTTGGAAAAAAATGTCGTTTTTTTTATAATCAAAGTTGTGTGTTGCCTGGCTCTGTTCTGACCAAAGTGCTTTTCTCTCCAGGTGTTTCCAGTCAGACTCTGACTGAGTCTGAACCAGTGGTAAGCGCCCCGGAGATTCACACAAACTGACATGTACTTATGCAGGAATATCAGATAGCAATGCTGATATAGCCTGGATCAGACAAGCTGAAGGAAAAGGACTGGAGTGGGTTGCCTTTATTTCTGCTCCGAGTGGAGGCACTATAGCTTATTCCACGTCAGTCCAGAAACGGTTCACCCTCTCCAGAGACAACAACGTGGACCCGGTGTATTGCAGATGAGCAGCCTGACGACTGAAAAAACTCTGCCGTTTATTATTGTGCTCGAGAGCCACAGTGATACAGGAAGCCACAGAGCCGTACACAAACCCCCGCAGATGTCACTGTACCCGTCACTATAAATATACACTGATCAGCCATAACATTAAGACCCCCGACAGGGGAAGTGAATAACATGGATTATCTGGTTACCATGGCACCTGGCAGTGGGGGGGATATATTTGGCAGCAAGTGAACATTTTGAACTTTGACCTTTGTGTTGGAAGCAGAAAAAATGGGCCAGCGTAAGGATGAGAGCGACTTTGACAAGGGCCAAATAGTGCTGGCTAGACGACTGGGTCAGAGCATCTCCAGAACTGCAGCTCTTGTGGGATGTTCCCGGTCTGCAGTGGTCAGGACCGACCAAAAGTGGTCCGAAGAAGGAAAACCAGGGTCAGACCCGAGGCTCATTGATGCACGTGGGGAGAGAAGGCTGGCCGTGTTGTCTGATCCAATAGAAGAGCTACTGGAGCTCAAACTGCTGAAAAAGTTAATGCTGGTTCTGATAGAAAGGTGTCAGAACACACAGAGCATCTCAGTTTGTTGCGTATGGGGACCGGTCAGGGTGCCCGTGCTGACCCGTGTCCATCGACCAAAAGCGCCTACAATGGGAACAATGAGCATCAGAACTGGACCACGGAGCGATGGAAGAAGGTGGCCGGTCTGATGGATCACATTTTCTTTTACATCATGTGGATGGCAACGAGTTGGAGGCGTTGACTCGGCTCCAAATTCTCCAGATCTCAATCCAACGGAGCATCTGTGGGATGTTCTGGACAAACAAGTTCGATCCACGGAGGCCCCCCCCCTCGCAACTTACAGGACTTAAAGGATCTGCTACTGACGGCTTGGTGCCAGATACCACAGCAGACCTTCAGAGGTCTAGTGGAGTCCAACGGGTCAGGAGGACCTACTGAATATTAGGCAGGTGGTCATATGATATGGCTGATCCGTGTGTATATATGTATATGTGTATATATATATTATATATAATATATATATATATATATATATATATATATATATATATATTATATATAATATATATATATATATATATATATATATATATATATATATCTATAGATATATATATAAATATATATATATATATATATAGATATATATATATATCTATAGATATATATAGATATATTATATATATATAATATTATATATATTATTATATATATAATATATATATATATATATATATATATATATATATTATATATATATATATATATATATCTATATCTATATATATATAGATATAGATATATATATATATATATATATATTTATATCTATATATATATATATAGATATATAGATATATAGATATATATCTATATATCTATAGATATATAGATATATAGATATATATCTATATATCTATATATATATAGATATATATAGATATATAGAATATATATATATATACCATTGCTCCGTGGTCCAGTTCTGATGCACATTTACACCTCGTCTATAATACTGTTCTGTGGCTCACATTTTCAAGTTTATTGTATTCAACTTTCTTCTCCTGAGCTTTTAGATTTGTGTTTGTGTTTAAAAGAGAAACAACAACACACATTTCTTTATGTGATTTACCCAAAATCACAATAATGTAACAAATCAAACAACCACTGCACGATATTGATTAAGACTGTTTTTATATCGACACAACCACAAACTGATGAAGGTCAAATATACTGATTAATACAAAAGTGACTTATAAATGAAACATGAGCTATGATCTACCATAGTTTCATTTATTTGAAGGATTTAGTTTCAGTTCCTGAGCAGCTGTTTTCCTCTAGAGGCTCAGAGTTTCTTCAAACATCTGCAAACATCTGAAACCATTTAAAGTCTTTTATGTAAACCTGCAAACCAGCAGCATCACACTGAGTCATATCACACTAAGTATTGGAAGGAAAAGTATGCACTATGCTGTAAAATAAACTTAAAGTATTTAAAGTTAAAATATGCATTTCGCAGTAATTATACGTAAAGTATTTAAAGCAAAAAGTATGCATTGTGCAGTAAATTATGCTTAAAGTATTTAAAGCAACGTATGCATTGTGCAATAAAATATACTTAAAGTATTTAAGGTAAAAGTATGCATTGTGCAGTAAAATATACTTAAAGTATTTAAAGTTAAAGTATGAATTGTGCAGTAAAATGTACTTAAAGTATTAAAGTATCCATTATGCAGTAAAATATACTTAAAGTGCTTAAAGTAAAAGTATGCACTTTGCAGTAAAATATACTTAAAGTGCTTAAAGTAAAAGTATGCACTGTGCAGTAAAATATACTTAAAGTATTTAAATTAAAGTATGCATTGTGCAGAAAAATGTACTTAAAGTTAAAGTATGAATTGTGCAGTAAAATGTACTTAAAGTATTTAAGGTAAACGTATGCATTGTGCAGTAAAATATACTTAAAGTGCTTAAAGTAAAAGTATGCACTGTGCAGTAAAATATTCTTAAAGTGCTTAAGTAAAAGTATGCACTGTGCAGTAAAATATACTTAAAGTATTTAAAGTAAAAGTATGCATTGTGCAGTAAAATGTACTTAAAGTCCTTAAAGTAAAAGTATGCACTGTGCAATAAAATAAACTTAATGTGCAAAGAGTAAAAGTATGCATTGTGGAGTAAAATATGCTTAAAGTAAAAATATGCACAGTGCATTCAAATATACTTAATGTGCTTAAAGTAAAAGTATGCATTGTGGAGTTAAGTATATTTGAAGTACTTAAAGTAAAAGTATGCATTTTCCAGTTAAGTATACTTTAAGTATTTAAAGTAAAAGTATGCACTGTGCAGTTAAGTATATTTGAAGTCCTTAAAGTAAAAGTATGCATTGTTCTGTTAAGTATATTTGAAGTACTTAAAGTAAAAGTATTCACTGTGCAGTTAAGTATATTTGAAGTACTTAAAGTAAAAGTATGCATTGTACAGTAAAATGTATCATATATCACTCAAAATGTGTGAATAAATGCAGTTAGGAGTTAATAATGTAAATATAATACATTCATGTATTAAAAGTTGACAGTAAAACAAAGTTAACAGTAGTTTTATTTCTCTAATTGATGAGACTTTTTCAAAATGTTTGAGTGTGTAATGAAATTAAAATAATATCATATATATTATATATCAGAGGTGATTTCCAGGCATGTTTCCACTCTGCAGATATAAAAACAGTGAACATGCTATTCTGTTGGCTCCAGTTAGACCAACATTGATGCTTCATATGTTTGATTCTATATGCAAACTCAGTGAGCTTCAGCTATAAAACATCACATCAGGCTGTCAGAGGAGTTCACAGCACGTCAGCTTCAACATCAACCATGTTCTCTGGAGCTCTGCTGCTGCTGTTGGCAGCTGGATGTGAGTCTCTCTGGATCTGTCAACAGTTCTTCTTTTACACTACAACTTGATATTTTGGTGATAAAAACATGTTCTTGTTTTTTAACAGGTGTGAAGGTTGAACAGTTGACTCAGCCAGCCTCTGTGACTGTGCAGCCAGGTCAACGTCTGACCATCACCTGTCAGGTCTCTTATTCTGTTAGCAGCTACTACACAGCTTGGATCAGACAGCCTGCAGGGAAAGGACTGGAGTGGATCGGATCGGAAGCTACTGGATCCACCGCATACTACAAAGATTCACTGAAGAACAAGTTCAGTATCAGTTTAGACTCTTCCAGCAACACAGTGACTCTAAACGGACAGAATGTGCAGCCTGAAGACTCTGCTGTGTATTACTGTGCCAGAGACGCACACTGGTTAAAGTTCCCAGAGAAGCTGTACAAAAACCTTAAATAATGTATATTTACAAAGACCAACAGGGGGCAGTAGGAGACCTAAAATATGACGGCAGTAAAGAGCAGTATAACAACGCCACTAGATAAGCTGCAGGTGATTTTGTGGTGTTTGACTTCCTGTTTGTTTTTTACCAACAATGTAATACTGAATAACTGACTGAGTCTCAGTTTTATTGAGAAATGTTGATGTCTAAATGTGTTTTTATTTCCTCTGTGTTGGTTTGTAAACAACAACAAATGAATTTTAAATATATTGTATGAAATAGTAATCACATTCACATCCTCTGACAGACTGTAAAACTGGGTAACAATTTGTGTCCTTCAGTAATTACACATTTAAGTGATGAAAATTACATGTGGAGTTCCCCAAATGTCCTTTCTCAGGCCTCTACATGCTCCCACTACTTAGTTTATGGAAAACAAGGAATCTGAGATCAGCTGTGTCCTTCCTGTGAGGAGGAGTCAATGCAAAACTCAGATGTCTTTCCCCCTTACTTATCTGACTGCAGGAGGAGGGCAGAGAACAGTGGAACAACAAACTCAGGGGGTTTTTCTTTTCACCAACTTCATGAAGTTTTTGTTGACAAGAGACATGTGAGGAACTTGACAGATTG
>CAKAOJ020001959.1:0-24263 GCA_916701645.2 Sebastolobus alascanus
ATTTTCCTTTTTTTACCTTACCTTTTCACCTTCTTCTCACAACATTCAAGCCGGCATTTCAGCGTAGCGTCAGCTCTTCAGCAACCGGCATTCACACCGCGATTTCTTCAGAAATTGCTTTTCTAGTTTTTATTATTATTGGTGTGAATGCTGGAAGCATTCACAACATATGTTATTCTACCCGTTTATTGGTGTGAATGCTGGAAGCATTCACAACCTATGTTATTCTACATTCTTTATTTTTATTTTTCTTCCGTAAGGTTTTTTTCCAACGCTACTCCTTCCACATTTTTCAACATAGAAACTCCATTCAAACATTAAAACGTGCAGCTAAATTAGGACATGTGCGCTATTACTAATCTCATTCATAACTTTCATATTTTAAGATTTATTAACCATAATTCATCAAAAATTTTGCATTGAAATGAATGGAAGACATGTTCAGAATTAAAAAACTTTCAAGCGTTTTCAACTCTTCACTGCTCATTCATACTTTCACCTAGAAACTCCATTCAAACTCTAAAATCTTTCACATCTTCCTTAGATTCTGGCTATTATTCAACTTTTAAATCACATTTGTACTTTTTGAAATATTTAACCTTGTTTGGACCTTGGTAAAAGTGCTCCTCTCAGACTTTTACATTAGTGTGTATTGCGCTCGTTAGAGTGAGGCCATCAGTGATAGAGTGAGGAGAGGCTTTAAAATCTTACTGAAAAATTATTTCTAACTCGCTGCCATTTCCACAATTTTCACTCTTCATGCAAAATTTCTTCCCAGAAATGTTGGTAAGCTTGTGCTGGTCGCAGTCATGTAGTTATGGAATCAGTCGGACTTACACATTTTCTGATAAATGCCTGGAAGTGACTGTAAGATCAACTTCAGCTCCCTTTGAGCCCCATGTTAAATATGTCAAATTTTTTTGGAAGATTGCAAGAGGTACTAGTTTTTGAAACTGCTGCTGAGGCCACATTTTTGAAACTACACACACCAATCTCGCACCATCTCTTCATCTGAGGGTCCTTACTCCTCTCCTAAAGAATCTAAGCGATAGGACTCACGTTTTTTGTCACAGATGGAGTTGTTCGAAAGCTGTTTCTCTAATAGATACCATTTAAAACTCTGTCTAACTTTAGAAGTAACATCAAAGCAGTTAAGATCAAAGGTTACCCTGGTAACCGTTGATTGCTGGTTCTCAGCTGGACGAGATTAACCAATAGAGTAGGCTGACACACGCACACGCACACACACACACAAACTCTATTTACTGTGTCGCAGCCATTTCATTGAGCCAGCTTCAGCAGGCTTCAATAGATCAGGGCCATAATTAGTGATATTAATTACACCTATGATTACTCTGCATTCACATGTCAAAATGGCTGTTGTGAAAAAGGCATATTACACAAGTTTTAGCTTCTCTTCATTGGTTTTGACTTTAAACTCTAAATGGACACGCCCCTTCCTTCCTGCCTGATCTCTTTAAACCTTCTGCTCCAATCAGGACTCTCTGCTCTCAGAATACAGGACTCCTGTCTGTCCTCAGAGTTAAAAGAAGCCAACAGGCCAATGGGCCTTTTCCTATTATAACACCTTCTTATGGAATGATTTCCCTTTACATCACACAGTCTGTTTCTGTCTGACTCCCCCCCACACACACACAGACACACAACCCTTCAAAATAAAAGCCCCATAGAGTGACTGTATCTTAACAGGAAGCTCACAATGAGGCCTGTCATACCTCTTTCTTATGGAATTTTGTCCCTGTGGACATCAGAGAGTGTAATTATGTCTCCTCCCAACACATCCCTTCAAAATAAAAGCCCCATAGAGTGACTGTTTCTTAACAGGATGCTCACAATGAGGCCTGTCATACCTCTTTCTTATGGAATATTGTCCCTATGGACATCAGAGAGTGTAATTATGTCTCCCCCCAAAAAATCCCTTCAAAATAAAATCCCCATAGAGTGACTGTATCTGAACAGGATGCTCACAATGAGGCCTACCATACCTCTTTCTTATGGAATATTGTCCCTGTGGACATCATAGAGTGTAATTATGTGTCCCCCCCAACACATCCCTTCAAAATAAAAGCCCCATATAGTGACTGTTTCTTAACAGGATGCTCACAATGTGGCCTACCATACCTCTTTCTTATGAAATATTGTCCCTGTGGACATCAGAGAGTGTAATTATGTCTCCCCCCCAACACATCCCTTCAAAATAAAAGCCCCGTAGAGTGACTGTATCTTAACAGGATGCTCACAACGAGGCCTGCCATACCTCTTTCTTATGGAATATTGTCCCTGTGGACATCAGAGAGTGTAATTATGTCTCCCCCCCACACATCCCTTCAAAATAAAAGCCCCATAGAGTGACTGTATCTTAACAGGATGCTCACAATTAGGCCTGCCATACCTCTTTCTTATGGAATATTGTCCCTGTGGACATCAGAGAGTGTAATTATGTGTCCCCCCAACAAATCCCTTCAAAATAAAAGCCCCATAGAGTGACTGTATCCTAACAGGAGGCTCACAATGAGGCCTTTCATACCTCTTTCTTATGGAATATTGTCCCTGTGGACATCAGAGAGTGTAATTATGTCTCCCCCCAACATATCCCTTCAAAATAAAAGCCCCATAGAGTGACTGTTTCTTAACAGGAAGCTCCCAGTGAGACTTTTTTTTCAAAATAAAAGCCCCCAAGTCTCATTGTATGTTAACAGGAAACTAGGGATTCACTTAGTTTTTCAAAATAAAAGCCCCAAAAGGTAACAACAGGGAATTCAGAATTAACTATTTATTATTAACCTTTATTTAAACTCGAAAATTCACTGAGGTTGCCCTCATTTACAGTGACATCGAGTGACAAACAATTTGTAATGCTTCAGCTGCTTTTCATGCATTTACAACTTTTATCTACTGATTCATATTCTTCTGTTTCTATATCCTTCTTCATACAGATTAAAACCATCAATGCAGTATTGGTTCAGCTATTCAAAAACCTTAAAATCTTCCACATCTTTTATACACTATTGGTATTATTCAACTTTTCAATGATATCCATACAAATTAATTAAATTAAATTAAATTAAACCCATTCCCACTTTTCCAACTATTTTCCTACTTCTTCCCCTTCTTCATACAGATTAAAATCAGCAATGCAGTTTAGCGTCAGCTATTCAAAAACCTTAAAATATTCCACATCTTTTATACACTATTGGTATTATTCAACTTTTCAATGATATTCATACAAATTAAACTCATTCCCATTTTCCAACTATTTTCCTACTTCTTCCCCTTCTTCATACAGATTAAAATCAGCAATGCAGTTTAGCGTCAGCTATTCAAAAACCTTAAAATATTCCACATCTTTAATACACTATTGGTATTATTCAACTTTTCAGTGATATTCATAAGAATTAAACCCTTTCCTATTTTCCATCTATTCCGACTACTTCACCTTCTTCTCACAACATTCAAGCCGGCATTTCAGCGTAGCGTCAGCTCTTCAGCAACCGGCATTCACACCGCGATTTCTTCAGAAATTGCTTTTCTAGTTTTTATTATTTTTCTTCTCCACTCTTTTTTTCCAATGCTACTGCTTCCACATTTTTCAACATAGAAATCCCATTCAAACATTAAAACGTGCAACTGAATTAGGACATGTGCGGTATTACTAATCTCATTCATAACTTTCATATTTTAAGATTTATTAACCATAATTCATCAAAAATTTTGCATTGAAATGAATGGAAGACATGTTCAGAATTAAAAAACTTTCAAGCGTTTTCAACTCTTCACTGCTCATTCATACTTTCACCTATAAACTCCATTCAAACTCTAAAATCTTTCACATCTTCCTTAGATTCTGGCTATTATTCAACTTTTAAATCACATTTGTACTTTTTGAAATATTTAACCTTGTTTGGAGCTTGGTAAAAGTGCTCTTCTCAGACTTTTATATTAGTGTGTATTGCGTTCGTTAGAGTGAGACCATTAGCGATAGAGTGAGGAGAGGCTTTAAAATCTTACTGAAAAAATATTTCTAACTCGCTGCCATTTCCACAATTTTCACTCTTCATACAAAATTAATACCTCAAAACGTAGGTATGCTTGTCTTCTTTCAGATAATGTGCCCATTTAAGCAATAGGTGTTACAGTTAGGGATTTATTTCCTCCAAAGCACCGAGTTATCCCTTTTTCATCTCATCCACTGCAATGTTAATTCACATCTCAGAGTCTTGAAAAAAAGTCAACTGTGGAGACTTTTGAAACTGCCAGCTCGCAGTCATTTTTAACTTTATCCACACAAACGACACGTCTACATCTTCATCAAAGCCTTGAGGTGCTCAAACTGAGGAGATTTCAGCTATACAACTTATAGTTTTTAAATGACGGGCCTTTTTCAGGTAGTACCTTCTCTGTGTTTTCACCAGTCATTCCCAACCATAACTCAACACTTTCAGACACAAACAGGTGTTTCTGATTGACTGATTAGATCTCCATCAATCTCTGCCTGTCTCTGATTGGTGCATTGCTCTTTAGCTCTTTTTAACTGTACAAGTTTAAATTATATTTATCCCTATACTGTTACTGTCTGTTTGACCAGTCAGACCGCAGGCACGCGCACGCACACACACACGCGCGCACACACACGCGCTCACGCACACACATGCGCACGCACGCGCACACACGCGCACGCACCCACAAACGCGCACACACACGCACACACGCACACGCGCACGCACACACACGCACACACACACACACACACACGCACACACACACACACACACGCACACACACACAAACTCTATTTACTGTGTCACAGCCATTTCACTGAGCCAGCTTCAGCAGGCTTCAATATATCAGGGCCATAATTAGTGATATTAATTACACCTGTGATTACTCTGCATTGACATGTCAAAATGGCTGCTGTGAAAAAGGCATATTACACCAGTTTTAGCTTCTCTTCATTGGTTTTGACTTTAAACTGTTAATGGACACGCACCTTCCTTCCTGCCTGATCTCTTTAAACCTTCTGCTCCAATCAAGACTCTCTGCTCTCAGAATACAGGACTCCTGTCTGTCCTCAGAGTTAAAAGAAGCCAACAGGCCAATGGGCCTTTTCCTATCATAACACCTTCTTATGGAATGATTTCCCTTTACATGACACAGTCTGTTTCTGTCTGACTCCCCCCCACACACACAACCCTTCAAAATAAAAGCCCCATAGAGTGATTGTATCTTAACAGGATGCTCACAATGAGGCCTACCATAACTCTTTCTTATGGAATATTGTCCCTGTGGACATCAGAGAGTGTAATTATGTCTCCCCCCAACATATCCCTTCAAAATAAAAGCCCCATAGAGTGACTGTTTCTTAACAGGAAGCTCCCAGTGAGACTTTTTTTTCAAAATAAAAGCCCCCAAGTCTCATTGTATGTTAACAGGAAACTAGGGATTCACTTAGTTTTTCAAAATAAAAGCCCCAAAAGGTAACAACAGGGAACTCAGAATTAACTATTAATTATTAACCTTTATTTAAACTCGAAAATTCACTGAGGTTGCCCTAATTTACAGTGATATCGAGTATCAGACAATTTATAATGCTTCAGCTGCTTTTCATGCATTTACAACTCTTATCTACTGATTCATATTCTTCTGTTTCTATATCCTTCTTCATAAAGATTAAAACCATCAATGCAGTATTGGTTCAGCTATTCAAAAACCTTAAAATCTTCCACATCTTTTATACACTATTGGTATTATTCAACTTTTCAATGATATTCATACAAATTAATTAAATTAGATTAAATTAAACCCATTCCCACTTTTCCAACTATTTTCCTACTTCTTCCCCTTCTTCATACAGATTAAAATCAGCAATGCAGTTTAGCGTCAGCTATTCAAAAACCTTAAAATATTCCACATCTTTTATACACTATTGGTATTATTCAACTTTTCAATGATATTCATACAAATTAAACTCATTCCCATTTTCCAACTATTTTCCTACTTCTTCCCCTTCTTCATACAGATTAAAATCAGCAATGCAGTTTAGCGTCAGCTATTCAAAAACCTTAAAATATTCCACATCTTTAATACACTATTGGTATTATTCAACTTTTCAGTGATATTCATAAGAATTAAACCCTTTCCTATTTTCCATCTATTCCTACTACTTCACCTTCTTCTCACAACATTCAAGCCGGCATTTCAGCGTAGCGTCAGCTCTTCAGCAACCAGCATTCACACCGCGATTTCTTCAGAAATTGCTTTTCTAGTTATTGGTGTGAATGCTGGAAGCATTCACAACCTCTGTTATTCTACCCGTTTATTGGTGTGAATGCTGGAAGCATTCACAACCTATGTTATTGGTGTGAATGCTGGAAGCATTCACAACATGTTATTCTACCCGTTTATTATTATTATTATTTTCTTCAGACCACTTTTTTTCCAATGCTACTGCTTCCACATTTTTCAACCTAGAAACCCCATTCAAACATTAAAACGTGCAGCTAAATTACGACATGTGCGGTATTACTAATCTCATTCATAACTTTCATATTTTAAGATTTATTAACCATAATTCATCAAAAATTTTGCATTGAAATGAATGGAAGACATGTTCAGAATTTAAAAACTTTCAAGCGTTTTCAACTCTTCACTGCTCATTCATACTTTCACCTAGAAACTCCATTCCAACTCTAAAATCTTTCACATCTTCCTTAGATTCTGGCTATTATTCAACTTTTAAATCACATTTGTACTTTTTGAAATATTTAACCTTGTTTGGAGCTTGGTAAAAGTGCTCTTCTCAGACTTTTACATTAGTGTGTATTGCGTTCGTTAGAGTGAGGTCATTAGCGATAGAGTGAGGAGAGGCTTTAAAATCTTACTGAAAAAATATTTCTAACTCGCTGCCATTTCCACAATTTTCACTCTTCATACAAAATTTCTTCCCAGAAATGTTGGTAAGCTTGTGCTGGTCGCAGTCATGTAGTTATGGAATCAGTCGGACTTACACTTTTTCTGATAAATGCTTGGAAGTGACAGGAAGATCACCTTCAGCCTCCTTTGAGCTCCATGTTAATTTTCTCAAATTTTTTTGGAAGATTGCAAGAGGTACTAGTTTTTGAAACTGCTGCTGAGACCACATTGTTGACACTACACACACCAATCTCGCACCATCTCTTCATCTGAGGGTCCTTACTCCTCTCCTAAAGAATCTAAGCGATAGGACTCACGGTTTTTGTCACAGAGGGAGTTGTTCGATAGCCGTTTCTCTCATCGAGTCTGTCTTAACTGGAGATCATTCAACACATCACAGCAGTTAAGTTCAAAGGTTTCCCTGGTAACCGTTGATTGCTGGTTACAGGTGAATTAGATTAACTAAGCAGGAAAGGCCGACGCACACACATACACACACACACACACAAACACACGCACGCACACACGTACAATCGCACGCACGCACGCACGCACACACACGCACGCACACACGCACACATACACACACACACACACACACACACGCACACACAACCTCTATTTACTGTGTCACAGCCATTTCTCTGAGCCAGCTTCAGCCGGGCTTCAATATATCAGGGCCATAATTTGTGATATTAATTACACCTGTGATTACTTTGTATTGACATGTCAAAATGGCTGCTGTGAAAAAGGCATATTACTCCAGTTTTAGCTTCTCTCCTTGGTTTTGACTTTAAATTGTAAATGGACACGCCCCTTCTTTCCTGCCTGATCTCTTTAAACCTTCTGCTCCAATCAGGACTCTCTGCTCTCAGAATACAGGACTCCTGTCTGTCCTCAGAGTTAAAAGAAGCCAACAGGCCAATGGGCCTTTTCCTATCATAACACCTTCTTATGGAATGATTTCCCTTTACATGACACAGTCTGTTTCTGTCTGACTCCCCCCCACACACACAACCCTTCAAAATAAAAGCCACATAGAGTGACTGTATCTTAACAGGATGCTCACAATGAGGCCTGCCATAACTCTTTCTTATGGAATATTGTCCCTGTGGACATCAGAGAGATTAATTATGTCTCCCCCCAACACATCCCTTCAAAATAAAAGCCCCATAGAGTGACTGTATCTTAACAGGATGCTCACAATGAGGCCTGCCATAACTCTTTCTTATGGAATATTGTCCCTTTGGACATCAGAGAGTGTAATTATGTCTCCCCCCAACATATCCCTTCAAAATAAAAGCCCCATAGAGTGACTGTTTCTTAACAGGAAGCTCCCAGTGAGAATTTTTTTTCAAAATAAAAGCCCCCAAGTCTCATTGTATGTTAACAGGAAATTAGGGATTCACTTAGTTTTTCAAAATAAAACCCCCAAAAGGTAACAACAGGGAACTCAGAATTAACTATTTATTATTAACCTTTATTTAAACTCGAAAATTCACTGAGGTTGCCCTCATTTACAGTGACATCGAGTGACAAACAATTTGTAATGCTTCAGCTGCTTTTCATGCATTTACAACTTTTATCTACTGATTCATATTCTTCTGTTTCTATATCCTTCTTCATACAGATTAAAACCATCAATGCAGTATTGGTTCAGCTATTCAAAAACCTTAAAATCTTCCACATCTTTTATACACTATTGGTATTATTCAACTTTTCAATGATATTCATACAAATTAAACTCATTCCCATTTTCCAACTATTTTCCTACTTCTTCCCCTTCTTCATACAGATTAAAACCATCAATGCAGTATTGGTTCAGCTATTCAAAAACCTTAAAATCTTCCACATCTTTTATACACTATTGGTATTATTCAACTTTTCAATGATATTCATACAAATTAATTAAATTAGATTAAATTAAACCCATTCCCACTTTTCCAACTATTTTCCTACTTCTTCCCCTTCTTCATACAGATTAATATCAGCAATGCAGTTTAGCGTCAGCTATTCAAAAACCTTAAAATATTCCACATCTTTTATACACTATTGGTATTATTCAACTTTTCAATGATATTCATACAAATTAAACTCATTCCCATTTTCCAACTATTTTCCTACTTCTTCCCCTTCTTCATACAGATTAAAATCAGCAATGCAGTTTAGCGTCAGCTATTCAAAAACCTTAAAATATTCCACATCTTTCATACACTATTGGTATTATTCAACTTTTCAGTGATATTCATAAGAATTAAACCCTTTCCTATTTTCCATCTATTCCTCTACTTCACCTTCTTCTCACAACATTCAAGCCGGCATTTCAGCGTAGCGTCAGCTCTTCAGCAACCGGCATTCACACCGCGATTTCTTCAGAAATTGCTTTTCTAGTTTTTATTGGTGTGAATGCTGGAAGCATTCACAACCTATGTTATTCTACATTCTTTATTATTATTTTTCTTCCGTAAGGTTTTTTTCCAACGCTACTCCTTCCACATTTTTCAACATAGAATCTCCATTCAAACATTAAAACGTGCAGCTCAATTAGGACATGTGCGCTATTACTAATCTCATTCATAACTTTCATATTTTAAGATTTATTAACCATAATTCATCAAAAATTTTGCATTGAAATGAATGGAAGACATGTTCAGAATTAAAAAACTTTCAAGCGTTTTCAACTCTTCACTGCTCATTCATACTTTCACCTAGAAACTCCATTCAAACTCTAAAATCTTTCACATCTTCCTTAGATTCTGGCTATTATTCAACTTTTAAATCACATTTGTACTTTTTGAAATATTTAACCTTGTTTGGAGCTTGGTAAAAGTGCTCTTCTCAGACTTTTACATTAGTGTGTATTGCGTTCGTTAGAGTGAGGTCATTAGCGATAGAGTGAGGAGAGGCTTTAAAATCTTACTGAAAAAATATTTCTAACTCGCTGCCATTTCCACAATTTTCACTCTTCATACAAAATTTCTTCCCAGAAATGTTGGTAAGCTTGTGCTGGTCGCAGTCATGTAGTTATGGAATCAGTCGGACTTACACATTTTCTGATAAATGCTTGGAAGTGACAGGAAGATCACCTTCAGCCTCCTTTGAGCTCCATGTTAATTTTCTCAATTTTTTTTGGAAGATTGCAAGAGGTACTAGTTTTTGAAACTGCTGCTCAGACCACATTGTTGACACTACATACACCAATCTCGCACCATCTCTTCATCTGAGGGTCCTTACTCCTCTCCTAAAGAATCTAAGCGATAGGACTCACGGTTTTTGTCACAGAGGGAGTTGTTCGATGCTGTTTCTCTCATTGAGTCTGTCTAACTGGAGATCATTCAACACATCAAAGCAGTTAAGTTCAAAGGTTTCCCTGGTAACCGTTGATTGCTGGTTACAGGTGAATTAGATTAACTAAGCAGGAAAGGCCGACGCACACACATACACACACACACACACAAACACACGCACGCACACACGTACAATCGCACGCACGCACGCACGCACACACACGCACGCACACGCACGCACGCACGCACACACGCACACACGCAGGCACACACGCACGCACACACACACACACACACACACACACACACACACACACACACACACACACACACACACACACACGCACACACAACCTCTATTTACTGTGTCACAGCCATTTCACTGAGCCAGCTTCAGCCGGGCTTCAATATATCAGGGCCATAATTTGTGATATTAATTACACCTGTGATTACTTTGTATTGACATGTCAAAATGGCTGCTGTAAAAAGGCATATTACTCCAGTTTTAGCTTCTCTCCTTGGTTTTGACTTTAAATTGTAAATGGACACGCACCTTCCTTCCTGCCTGATCTCTTTAAACCTTCTGCTCCAATCAGGACTCTCTGCTCTCAGAATACAGGACTCCTGTCTGTCCTCAGAGTTAAAAGAAGCCAACAGGCCAATGGGCCTTTTCCTATCATAACACCTTCTTATGGAATGATTTCCCTTTACATGACACAGTCTGTTTCTGTCTGACTCCCCCCCACACACACAACCCTTCAAAATAAAAGCCCCATAGAGTGATTGTATCTTAACAGGATGCTCACAATGAGGCCTGCCATAACTCTTTCTTATGGAATATTGTCCCTGTGGACATCAGAGTGTAATTATGTCTCCCCCCAACATATCCCTTCAAAATAAAAGCCCCATAGAGTGACTGTTTCTTAACAGGAAGCTCCCAGTGAGACTTTTTTTTCAAAATAAAAGCCCCCAAGTCTCATTGTATGTTAACAGGAAATTAGGGATTCACTTAGTTTTTCAAAATAAAACCCCCAAAAGGTAACAACAGGGAACTCAGAATTAACTATTTATTATTAACCTTTATTTAAACTCGAAAATTCACTGAGGTTGCCCTCATTTACAGTGACATCGAGTGACAAACAATTTGTAATGCTTCAGCTGCTTTTCATGCATTTACAACTTTTATCTACTGATTCATATTCTTCTGTTTCTATATCCTTCTTCATAAAGATTAAAACCATCAATGCAGTATTGGTTCAGCTATTCAAAAACCTTAAAATCTTCCACATCTTTTATACACTATTGGTATTATTCAACTTTTCAATGATATTCATACAAATTAATTAAATTAGATTAAATTAAACCCATTCCCACTTTTCCAACTATTTTCCTACTTCTTCCCCTTCTTCATACAGATTAATATCAGCAATGCAGTTTAGCGTCAGCTATTCAAAAACCTTAAAATATTCCACATCTTTTATACACTATTGGTATTATTCAACTTTTCAATGATATTCATACAAATTAAACTCATTCCCATTTTCCAACTATTTTCCTACTTCTTCCCCTTCTTCATACAGATTAAAATCAGCAATGCAGTTTAGCGTCAGCTATTCAAAAACCTTAAAATATTCCACATCTTTCATACACTATTGGTATTATTCAACTTTTCAGTGATATTCATAAGAATTAAACCCTTTCCTATTTTCCATCTATTCCTACTACTTCAACTTCTTCTCACAACATTCAAGCCGGCATTACAGCGTAGCGTCAGCTCTTCAGCAACCGGCATTCACACCGCGATTTCTTCAGAAATTGCTTTTCTAGTTGGTGTGAATGCTGGAAGCATTCACAACATATGTTATTCTACCTGTTTATTTTTATTATTATTTTTCTTCCGCCCTCTTTTTTTCCAATGCTACTGCTTCCACATTTTTCAACATAGAAACCCCATTCAAACATTAAAACGTGCAGCTAAATTAGGACATGTGCGGTATTACTAATCTCATTCATAACTTTCATATTTTAAGATTTATTAACCATAATTCATCAAAAAATTTTGCATTGAAATGAATGGAAGACATGTTCAGAATTTAAAAACTTTCAAGCGTTTTCAACTCTTCACTGCTCATTCATACTTTCACCTAGAAACTCCATTCCAACTCTAAAATCTTTCACGTCTTCCTTAGATTCTGGCTATTATTCAACTTTTAAATCACATTTGTACTTTTTGAAATATTTAACCTTGTTTGGAGCTTGGTAAAAGTGCTCTTCTCAGACTTTTACATTAGTGTGTATTGCGCTCCCTAGAGTGAGGCCAAAAGCGATAGAGTGAGGAGAGGCTTTAAAATCTTACTGAAAAAATATTTCTAACTCGCTGCCATTTCCACAATTTTCACTCTTCATGCAAAATTTCTCCCCAGAAATGTTGGTAAGCTTGTGCTGGTCGCAGTCATGTAGTTATGGAATCAGTCGGACTTACACATTTTCTGATAAATGCCTGGAAGTGACTGTAAGATCACCTTCAGCCTCCTTTGAGCCCCATGTTAAATATGTCAAATTTTTTTGGAAGATTGCAAGAGGTACTAGTTTTTGAAACTGCTGCTGAGGCCACATTTTTGACACTACACACACCAATCTCGCACCATCTCTTCATCTGAGGGTCCTTACTCCTCTCCTAAAGAATCTAAGCAATAGGACTCACGGTTTTTGTCACAGAGGGAGTTGTTCGGTGGCTGTTTCTCTAATAGATACCATTTAAAACTCTGTCTAACTTTAGAAGTAACATCAAAGCAGTTAAGATCAAAGGTTTCCCTGGTAACCGTTGAGTGCTGGTTCACAGGTGGAGGAGATTATCTATTAGAGCAGGTTGACACACACACACGCACACACACACACACACAACCTCTATTTACTGTGTCACAGCCATTTCTCTGAGCCAGCTTCAGCCGGGCTTCAATATATCAGGGCCATAATTTGTGATATTAATTACACCTGTGATTACTTTGTATTGACATGTCAAAATGGCTGCTGTGAAAAAGGCATATTACTCCAGTTTTAGCTTCTCTCCTTGGTTTTGACTTTAAATTGTAAATGGACACGCCCCTTCCTTCCTGCCTGATCTCTTTAAACCTTCTGCTCCAATCAGGACTCTCTGCTCTCAGAATACAGGACTCCTGTCTGTCCTCAGAGTTAAAAGAAGCCAACAGGCCAATGGGCCTTTTCCTATCATAACACCTTCTTATGGAATGATTTCCCTTTACATGACACAGTCTGTTTCTGTCTGACTCCCCCCCACACACACAACCCTTCAAAATAAAAGCCCCATAGAGTGACTGTATCTTAACAGGATGCTCACAATGAGGCCTGCCATAACTCTTTCTTATGGAATATTGTCCCTGTGGACATCAGAGAGATTTATTATGTCTCCCCCCAACACATCCCTTCAAAATAAAAGCCCCATAGAGTGACTGTATCTTAACAGGAAGCTCCCAGTGAGACTTTTTTATCAAAATAAAAGCCCCCAAGTCTCATTGTATGTTAACAGGAAATTAGGGATTCACTTAGTTTTTCAAAATAAAACCCCCAAAAGGTAACAACAGGGAACTCAGAATTAACTATTTATTATTAACCTTTATTTAAACTCGAAAATTTCCTGAGGTTGCCCTCATTTACAGTGACATCGAGTGACAAACAATTTGTAATGCTTCAGCTGCTTTTCATGCATTTACAACTTTTATCTACTGATTCATATTCTTCTGTTTCTATATCCTTCTTCATAAAGATTAAAACCATCAATGCAGTATTGGTTCAGCTATTCAAAAACCTTAAAATCTTCCACATCTTTTATACACTATTGGTATTATTCAACTTTTCAATGATATTCATACAAATTAATTAAATTAGATTAAATTAAACCCATTCCCACTTTTCCAACTATTTTCCTACTTCTTCCCCTTCTTCATACAGATTAAAATCAGCAATGCAGTTTAGCGTCAGCTATTCAAAAACCTTAAAATATTCCACATCTTTTATACACTATTGGTATTATTCAACTTTTCAATGATATTCATACAAATTAAACTCATTCCCATTTTCCAACTATTTTCCTACTTCTTCCCCTTCTTCATACAGATTAAAATCAGCAATGCAGTTTAGCGTCAGCTATTCAAAAACCTTAAAATATTCCACATCTTTCATACACTATTGGTATTATTCAACTTTTCAGTTAAATTCATAACAATTAAACACTTTCCTATTTGCCGTCTATTCCTACTACTTCACCTTCTTCTCACAACATTCAAGCCGGCATTTCAGCGTAGCGTCAGCTCTTCAGCAACCAGCATTCACACCGCGATTTCTTCAGAAATTGCTTTTCTAGTTATTGGTGTGAATGCTGGAAGCATTCACAACCTCTGTTATTCTACCCGTTTCTTTTTATTATTTTTCTTCCGCCCTCTTTTTTTCCAACGCTACTCCTTCCACATTTTTCAACATAGAAACTCCATTCAAACATTAAAACGTGCAGCTAAATTAGGACATGTGCGCTATTACTAATCTCATTCATAACTTTCATATTTTAAGAATTATTAACCATAATTCATCAAAAATGCTCCATTCAAATGAATGGAAGAAATGTTCAGAATTATAAAATATTCAAGCTTTTTCAACTCTTCACTGCTCATTCATACTTTCACCTAGAAACTCCATTCAAGCTCTAAAATCTTTCACATCTTCCTTAGATTCTGGTTATTATTCAACTTTTAAATCACATTTGTACTTTTTGAAATATTTAACCTTGTTTGGAGCTTGGTAAAAGTGCTCTTCTCAGACTTTTACATTAGTGTGTATTGCGCTCCCTAGAGTGAGGCTATCAGCGCTAGAGTGAGGAGAGGCTTTAAAATCTTACTGAAAAAATATTTCTAACTCGCTGCCATTTCCACAATTTTCCCTCTTCATACAAAATTTCTCCCCAGAAATGTTGTTAAGCTTGTGCTGGTCGCAGTCATGTAGTTATGGAATCAGTCGGACTTACAGATTTTCTGATAAATGCCTGGAAGTGACTGTAAGATCACCTTCAGCCTCCTTTGAGCCCCATGTTAAATATGTCAAATTTTTTTGGAAGATTGCAAGAGGTACTAGTTTTTGAAACTGCTGCTGAGGCCACATTTTTGACACTACACACACCAATCTCGCACCATCTCTTCATCTGAGGGTCCTTACTCCTCTCCTAAAGAATCTAAGCGATAGGACTCACGGTTTTTGTCACAGAGGGAGTTGTTCGATAGCTGTTTCTCTAATAGATACCATTTAAAACTCTGTCTAACTTTAGAAGTAACATCAAAGCAGTTAAGATCAAAGGTTTCCCTGGTAACCGTTGATTGCTGGTTCACAGGTGGAGGAGATTAACTATTAGAGCAGGTTGATACAAGCACACGCACACACACACAAACTCTATTTACTGTGTCACAGCCATTTCACTGAGCCAGCTTCAGCAGGCTTCAATAGATAAGGGCCATAATTAGTGATATTAATTACACCTGTGATTACTTTGCATTGACATGTCAAAATGGCTGCTGTGAAAAAGGCATATTACACCATTTTAGCTTCTCTTCATTGGTTTTGACTTTAAACTGTTAATGGACACGGACCTTCCTTCCTGCCTGATCTCTTTAAACCTTCTGCTCCAATCAGGACTCTCTGCTCTCAGAATACAGGACTCCTGTCTGTCCTCAGAGTTAAAAGAAGCCAACAGGCCAATGGACCTTTTCCTATCATAACACCTTCTTATGGAATGATTTCCCTTTACATGACACAGTCTGTTTCTGTCTGACTCCCCCCCACACACACAACCCTTCAAAATAAAAGCCCCATAGAGTGACTGTATCTTAACAGGATGCTCACAATGAGGCCTGCCATAACTCTTTCTTATGGACTATTGTCCCTGTGGACATCAGAGAGTGTAATTATGTCTCCCCCCAACACATCCCTTCAAAATAAAAGCCCCATAGAGTGACTGTATCTGAACAGGATGCTCACAATGAGGCCTACCATACCTCTTTCTTATGGAATATTGTCCCTGTGGACATCAGAGAGTGTAATAATTATCCCTTCAAAATAAAAGCCCCATAGAGTGACTGTTTCTTAACAGGAAGCTCCCAGTGAGACTTGTTTTACAAAATAAAAGCCCCCAAGTCTCATTGTATGTTAACAGGACACTAGGGATTCACTTAGTTTTTCAAAATAAAAGCCCCAAAAGGTAACAATAGGGAACTCAGAATTAACTATTTATTATTAACCTTTATTTAAACTCAAAAATTCACTGAGGTTGCCTTCATTTACAGTGATATCGATTATCAGACAATTTATAATGCTTCAGCTGCTTTTCATGCATTTACAACTTTTATCTACTGATTCATATTCTTCTGTTTCTATATCCTTCTTCATACAGATTAAAACCATCAATGCAGTATTGCATCAGCTATTCAAAAACCTTAAAATATTCTACATCTTTTATACACTATTGGTATTATTCAACTTTTCAATGATATTCATACAAATTAATTAAATTAATTTAAATTAAACTCATTCCCATTTTCCAACTATTTTCCTACTTCTTCCCCTTCTTCATACAGATTAAAATCAGCAATGCAGTTTAGCGTCAGCTATTCAAAAACCTTAAAATATTCCACATCTTTCATACACTATTGGTATTATTCAACTTTTCAGTGATATTCATAAGAATTAAACCCTTTCCTATTTTCCATCAATTCCTACTACTTCACCTTCTTCTCACAACATTCAAGCCGGCATTACAGCGTAGCGTCAGCTCTTCAGCAACCGGCATTCACACCGCGATTTCTTCAGAAATTGCTTTTCTAGTTGGTGTGAATGCTGGAAGCATTCACAACCTCTGTTATTCTACCCGTTTCTTTTTATTATTTTTCTTCCGCCCTCTTTTTTCCCAATGCTACTCCTTCCACATTTTTCAACATAGAAACTCCATTCAAACATTAAAACGTGCAGCTAAATTAGGACATGTGCGCTATTACTAATCTCATTCATAACTTTCATATTTTAAGATTTATTAACCATAATTCATCAAAAATTTTGCATTGAAATGAATGGAAGACATGTTCAGAATTTAAAAACTTTCAAGCGTTTTCAACTCTTCACTGCTCATTCATACTTTCACCTAGAAACTCCATTCAAACTGTAAAATCTTTCACATCTTCCTTAGATTCTGGCTATTATTCAACTTTTAAATCACATTTGTACTTTTTTAAATATTTAACCTTGTTTGGAGCTTGGTAAAAGTGCTCTTCTCAGACTTCTACATTAGTGTGTATTGCGCTTGTTAGAGTGAGGCCATCAGCGATAGAGTGAGGAGAGGCTTTAAAATCTTACTGAAAAAATATTTCTAACTCGCTGCCATTTCCACAATTTTCACTCTTCATACAAAATTTCTTCTCAGAAATGTTGGTAAGCTTGTGCTGGTCGCAGTCATGTAGTTATGGAATCAGTCGGACTTACACATTTTCCGATAAATGCCTGGAAGTGACTGGAAGATCACCTTCAGCCTCCTTTGAGCTCCATGTTAATTTTTTCAATTTTTTTTGTAAGATAGAGAGAGGTACTAGTTTTAGAAACTGCTGCTGAGGCCACAATTTTGACACTACACACACCAATCTCGCACCATCTCTTCATCTGAGAGTCCTTACTCCTCTCCTAAAGAATCTAAGCGATAGGACTCACGGTTTTTGTCACAGAGGGAGTTGTTCGATAGCCGTTTCTCTCATTGAGTCTGTCTAACTGGAGATCATTCAACACATCAAAGCAGTTAAGTTCAAAGGTTTCCCTGGTAACTGTTGATTGCGGGTTACAGGTGAATTACATTAACTACGCAGGGCAGGCCGACGCACACACATACACACACACACACAAACACACGCACGCACACACGTACAATCGCACGCACGCACGCACACACATGCACGCACACACACGCACACACACACACGCACACACGCAGGCACACACGCACGCACACACACACACACACACACACACACACACACACACACACACACACGCACACACAACCTCTATTTACTGTGTCACAGCCATTTCACTGAGCCAGCTTCAGCCAGGCTTCAATAGATAAGGGCCATAATTAGTGATATTAATTACACCTGTGATTACTCTGCATTCACATGTCAAAATGGCTGCTGTGAAAAAGGCATATTACACAAGTTTTACCGTCTCTTCATTGGTTTTGACTTTAAACTGTAAATGGACACGCCCCTTCCTTCCTGCCTGATCTCCTTAAACCTTCTGCTCCAATCAGGACTCTCTGCTCTCAGAATACAGGACTCCTGTCTGTCCTCAGAGTTAGAAGAAGCCAACAGGCCAATGGGCCTTTTCCTATCATAACACCTTCTCATGGAATGATTTCCCTTTACATCACACAGTTTGTTTCTGTCTGACTCCCCCCCACACACACAACCCTTCAAAATAAAAGCCCCATAAAGTGATTGTATCTTAACAGGATCCTCACAATGAGGCCTGCCATACCTCTTTCTTATGGACTATTGTCCCTGTGGACATCAGAGAGTGTAATTATGTCTCCCCCCAACACATCCCTTCAAAATAAAAGCCCCATAGAGTGACTGTATCTGAACAGGAGGCTCACAATGAGGCCTGCCATAACTCTTTCTTATGGAATATTGTCCCTGTGGACATCAGAGAGTGTAATTATGTCTCCCCCCAACATATCCCTTCAAAATAAAAGCCCCATAGAGTGACTGTTTCTTAACAGGAAGCTCCCAGTGAGACTTTTTTTTCAAAATAAAAGCCCCCAAGTCTCATTGTATGTTAACAGGAAAATAGGGATTCACTTAGTTTTTCAAAATAAAAGCCCCAAAAGGTAACAACAGGGAACTCAGAATTAACTATTTATTATTAACCTTTATTTAAACTCGAAAATTCACTGAGGTTGCCCTCATTTACAGTGACATCGAGTGACAAACAATTTGTAATGCTTCAGCTGCTTTTTATGCATTTACAACTTTTATCTACTGATTCATATTCTTCTGTTTCTATATCCTTCTTCATACAGATTAAAACCATCAATGCAGTATTGGTTCAGCTATTCAAAAACCTTAAAATCTTCCACATCTTTTATACACTATTGGTATTATTCAACTTTTCAATGATATTCATACAAATTAATTAAATTAAATTAAACCCATTCCCACTTTTCCAACTATTTTCCTACTTCTTCCCCTTCTTCATACAGATTAAAATCAGCAATGCAGTTTAGCGTCAGCTATTCAAAAACCTTAAAATATTCCACATCTTTCATACACTATTGGTATTATTCAACTTTTCAATGATATTCATACAAATTAAACTCATTCCCATTTTCCAACTATTTTCCTACTTCTTCCCCTTCTTCATACAGATTAAAATCAGCAATGCAGTTTAGCGTCAGCTATTCAAAAACCTTAAAATATTCCACATCTTTCATACAATATTGGTATTATTCAACTTTTCAGTGATATTCATAAGAATTAAACCCTTTCCTATTTTCCATCTATTCCTACTACTTCACCTTCTTCTCACAACAGTCAAGCCGGCATTTCAGCGTAGCGTCAGCTCTTCAGCAACCGGCATTCACACCGCGATTTCTTCAGAAATTGCTTTTCTAGTTATTATTTTTCTTCCGCCCTCTTTTTTTCCAATGCTACTGCTTCCACATTTTTCAACATAGAAATCCCATTCAAACATTAAAACGTGCAGCTGAATTAGGACATGTGCGGTATTACTAATCTCATTCATAACTTTCATATTTTAAGATTTATTAACCATAATTCATCAAAAATTTTGCATTGAAATGAATGGAAGACATATTCAGAATTAAAAAACTTTCAAGCGTTTTCAACTCTTCACTGCTCATTCATACTTTCACCTAGAAACTCCATTCAAACTCTAAAATCTTTCACATCTTTCTTAGATTCTGGCTATTATTCAACTTTTAAATCACATTTGTACTTTTTGAAATATTTAACCTTGTTTGGAGCTTGGTAAAAGTGCTCTTCTCAGACTTTTACATTAGTGTGTATTGCGCTCGTTAGAGTGAGGCGATCAGCGCTAGAGTGAGGAGAGGCTTTAAAATCTTACTGAAAAAATATTTCTAACTCGCTGCCATTTCCACAATTTTCACTCTTCATACAAAATTAATAACTCAAAACGTAGGTATGCTTGTCTTCTTTCAGAGAATGTGCCCATTTAAGCAATAGGTGTTACAGTTTGGGATTTATGTCCTTCAAAGCACCAAGACATTCCTTCTTACTCTCATCCACTGCAATGTTAATTCACATCTCAGAGTCTTGAAAAAAAGTCAACTGTGGAGACTTTTGAAACTGCCAGCTCGCAGTCATTTTTAACTTTAACCACACAAACGACACGTCTACATCTTCATCAAAGCCTTGAGGTGCTCAAACTGAGGAGATTTCAGCTATACCACTTATAGTTTTTAAATGACGGGTCTTTTTCAGGTAGTACCTTCTCTGTGTTTTCACCAGTCATTCCCAACCATAACTCAGCACTTTCAGACACAAACAGGTGTTTCTGATTAACTGATTAGATCTCCATCAATCTCTGCCTGTCTCTGATTGGTGCATTGCTCTTAAGCTCTTTTTAACTGTACAAGTTTAAATTATATTTATCCCTATACAGTTACTGTCTGTTTGACCAGTCAGACCGCAGGCACGCGCACGCACACACACACGCGCACACACACGCACACACGCGCGCTCACGCACACACACGCGCACGCACGCCCACACACGCGCACGCACCCACAAACGCGCACACACGCACACACACGCACACGCGCACGCACACACACGCACACACACACACACACGCACACACACACAAACTCTATTTACTGTCTCACAGCCATTTCACTGAGCCAGCTTCAGCAGGCTTCAATATATCAGGGCCATAATTAGTGATATTAATTACACCTGTGATTACTCTGCATTCACATGTCAAAATGGCTGCTGTGAAAGAGGCATATTACACCAGTTTTAGCTTCCCTTCATTGGTTTTGACTTTAAACTGTAAATGGACACGCCCCTTCCTTCCTGCCTGATCTCCTTAAACCTTCTGCTCCAATCAGGACTCTCTGCTCTCAGAATACAGGACTCCTGTCTGTCCTCAGAGTTAAAAGAAGCCAACAGGCCAATGGGCCTTTTCCTATCATAACACCTTCTTATGGAATGATTTCCCTTTACATGACACAGTCTGTTTCTGTCTGACTCTCCCCCACACACACAACCCTTCAAAATAAAAGCCCCATAGAGTGATTGTATCTTAACAGGATGCTCACAATGAGGCCTGCCATGACTCTTTCTAATGGAATATTGTCCCTGTGGACATCAGAGAGTGTAATTATGTCTCCCCCCAACATATCCCTTCAAAATAAAAGCCCCATAGAGTGACTGTTTCTTAAAAGGAAGCTCCCAGTGAGACTTGTTTTTCAAAATAAAAGCCCCCAAGTCTCATTGTATGTTAACAGGAAACTAGGGATTCACTTAGTTTTTCAAAATAAAAGCCCCAAAAGGTAACAACAGGGAACTCAGAATTAACTATTAATTATTAACCTTTATTTAAACTCAAAAATTCACTGAGGTTGCCCTCATTTACAGTGACATCGAGTGACAAACAATTTGTAATGCTTCAGCTGCTTTTCATGCATTTACAACTTTTATCTACTGATTCATATTATTCTGTTTCTATATCCTTCTTCATACAGATTAAAACCATCAATGCAGTATTGCATCAGCTTTTCAAAAACCTTAAAATATTCCACATCTTTTATACACTATTGGTATTATTCACCTTTTCAGTGATATTCATACAAATTAAACTCATTCCCATTTTCCAACTATTTTCCTACTTCTTCCCCTTCTTCATACAGATTAAAATCAGCAATGCAGTTTAGCGTCAGCTATTCAAAAACCTTAAAATATTCCACATCTTTTATACACTATTGGTATTATTCACCTTTTCAATGATATTCATACAAATTAAACTCATTCCCACTTTTCCAACTATTTTCCTACTTCTTCCCCTTCTTCATACAGATTAAAATCAGCAATGCAGTTTAGCGTCAGCTATTCAAAAACCTTAAAATATTCCACATCTTTCATACACTATTGGTATTATTCAACTTTTCAGTGATATTCATAAGAATTAAACCCTTTCCTATTTTCCATCTATTCCTACTACTTCATCTTCTTCTCACAACATTCAAGCCGGCATTCAGCTCTTCAGCAACCGGCATTCACACCGCGATTTCTTCAGAAATTGCTTTTCTAGTTGGTGTGAATGCTGGAAGCATTCACAACCTATGTTATTCTACATTCTTTATTTTTATTATTATTGGTGTGAATGCTGGAAGCATTCACAACCTATGTTATTCTACATTCTTTATTTTTATTTTTCTTCCGTAAGGTTTTTTTCCAACGCTACTCCTTCCACATTTTTCAACATAGAAACTCCATTCAAACATTAAAACGTGCAGCTAAATTAGGACATGTGCGCTATTACTAATCTCATTCATAACTTTCATATTTTAAGATTTATTAACCATAATTCATCAAAAATTTTGCATTGAAACGAATGGAAGACATGTTCAGAATTTAAAAACTTTCAAGCGTTTTCAACTCTTCACTGCTCATTCATACTTTCACCTAGAAACTCCATTCAAACTCTAAAATGTTCCACATCTTCCTTAGATTCTGGTTATTATACAACTTTTAAATCCCATTTGTACTTTTTGAAATACTTAACCTTGTTTGGAGCTTGGTAAAAATGCCCTTCTCAGACTTTAACATTAGTGTGTATTGCGCTCCCTAGAGTGAGGCCAAAAGCGATAGAGTGAGGAGAGGCTTTAAAATCTTACTGAAAAAATATTTCTAACTCGCTGCCATTTCCACAATTTTCACTCTTCATGCAAAATTTCTCCCCAGAAATGTTGGTAAGCTTGTGCTGGTCGCAGTCATGTAGTTATGGAATCAGTCGGACTTACACATTTTCTGATAAATGCCTGGAAGTGACTGTAAGATCACCTTCAGCCTCCTTTGAGCCCCATGTTAAATATGTCAAATTTTTTTGGAAGATTGCAAGAGGTACTAGTTTTTGAAACTGCTGCTGAGGCCACATTTTTGACACTACACACACCAATCTCGCACCATCTCTTCATCTGAGGGTCCTTACTCCTCTCCTAAAGAATCTAAGCGATAGGACTCACGGTTTTTGTCACAGAGGGAGTCGTTCGATGCTGTTTCTCTCATTGTGTCTGTCTTACTGGAGATCATTCAACACATCAAAGCAGTTAAGTTCAAAGGTTTCCCTGGTAACCGTTGATTGCTGGTTACAGGTGAATTAGATTAACTAAGCAGGAATGGCCGACGCACACACATACACACACACACACACAAACACACGCACGCACACACGTACAATCGCACGCACGCACGCACGCACACACACACACGCACGCACACACGCACACATACACACACACACACACACACACACACACACGCACACACAACCTCTATTTACTGTGTCACAGCCATTTCACTGAGTCAGCTTCAGCAGGGCTTCAATATATCAGGGCCATAATTTGTGATATTAATTACACCTGTGATTACTTTGTATTGACATGTCAAAATGGCTGCTGTGAAAAAGGCATATTACTCCAGTTTTAGCTTCTCTCCTTGGTTTTGACTTTAAACTGTAAATGGACACGCCCCTTCCTTCCTGCCTGATCTCTTTAAACCTTCTGCTCCAATCAGGACTCTCTGCTCTCAGAATACAGGACTCCTGTCTGTCCTCAGAGTTAAAAGAAGCCAACAGGCCAATGGACCTTTTCCTATCATAACACCTTCTTATGGAATGATTTCCCTTTACATCACACAGTCTGTTTCTGTCTGACTCCCCCCCACACACACAACCCTTCAAAATAAA
>CAKAOJ020001960.1:0-23221 GCA_916701645.2 Sebastolobus alascanus
AATAGAGTAATTATAACTTTTCTGAGCGTGATAGGGCCTCAAAAATGCGATATTCCAGCAGAAAAATAATAATAATAACCCGAGCAAAAACAATAGGTTTCCTCGCACTTCGTGCCAGGACACCGTTGGGTCCTGGCACTTTCGTGCTCGGGCCCTAATAAATGTGAATATGGATATGAATACAATACAATAGCCACCATACTGAGGATGTGTGGCAGCAGAGAGGCAGTGTGTCTGTCTATAGTTAAAGTTATAGTATGTCAAATAAATAAATAAAAGTCATAGTATAGTGTGTCAAATAAATAAATAAAAGACATAGTATAGTGTGTCAAATAAATAAATAAAGTATGTCAAATAAATTAGTAAGTCATAATATAGTATGTCAAAAAAAAAAAAATAAGTCATAGTATAGAATGTCGAAAAAATAAAATAAAAAAGTCATGGTATAGAATGTCAAAAAATAAATAAAGTCATAGTATAGTAGATAGATAGATAGATAGATAGATAGATAGATAGATAGATAGATAGATAGATAGATAGATAGATAGATAGATAGATAGATAGATAGATAGATGGATAGATAGATAGATAGATAGATAGATACTTTATTGATCCCGAAGGAAATTTAGGCATCCAGTAGCTTAAACAACAAGTCCAACACAAATACACCTTAAAAAGAGATACAATCGAATATAAAGTGATATAAAATAAAAAATAAGACAACATAAGTACAGCAGTGAAGTGTCATTGTGCCATTTATAGTGCAAATAGTACAAATAGTGCAAATAGTGCAAGAGTACTGAGTACTCTTGCGCAGTACTGAATATAGCAGTGTATACTATGGTGTATGGTACAGTAGTGCAATGTAATGGTATAATAATTTAAAAGAAGTCAAGTACTCAGGTGGGTATGTAAACCGTGTCAATTACACCAATAATAACAAATATGAATAAATATGAATATGGATATGAATACAATACAATAGCCACCATACTGAGGATGTGTGGCAGCAGAGAGGCAGTGTGTCTGTCTATAGTTAAAGTTATAGTATGTCAAATAAATAAATAAAAGTCATAGTATAGTGTGTCAAATAAATAAATAAAAGTCATAGTATAGTATGTCAAATAAATAAATAAAAGTCATAGAATAGTGTGTCAAATAAATAAATAAAAGTCATAGTATAGTATGTCAAATAAATAAATAAAAGTCATAGTATAGTATGTCAAATAAATAAATAAAAGTCATAGTATAGTATGTCAAAACATAAAAAAATCATAGTATAGTATGTTGAAAAATTAAAAAATTGTGTTGTGTGAATATTTCATGATAGAAATATGACATTAATGCTAGTTAACACCAGATACAAACACGTGTAGCAACACATTCATCCTGCACACCCACATAACGGGAAGAAGCTCGGCTAAAAGCTCATGCTGATCATTTTTACCGTAACAAAACTCAACTCCAACACCAAGAACTAAATGAGCACACTAGCAAAAACCAATCTGGGTGCATGCTAGAGATTTAGCTACTTCATGCTACCCACACCAACAACACGCCTTCGCTCCACAGACTAAAACGACCAAAACTCACCTAACCCGCAGCCGAAGAGGAGAAAAAATAAACTTCACTTAATACAGACATAAATGATGTCTTACATTTGCTGTTGTGTGGTCAAAAGTTGTGTTTGAGGGATCATCTCTAAGTAAATTCTAGCCGTCTGTATTCATGGCATGGAGGAGGCTTTGCACTCGTCCAACATCAAGCATTTTTTATTGCACTACGATCAAACACTTTTTAACCCTAACCCTTTTTTATTGCACCCCCCCCCCCCCTCCTATCAATGACCTTTTGACCACCACCACATCCAGATACATCCAAACATCTATGCATTGTTATTGCACCTCAATCAAACACTTCCGCATTTTTATTGTCACCACCTATCAATGACCTTTTGGTCACCACCACATCCAGATACAATCCAAATACCTATGCATTGTTAGGGGTACGAGCACATGCAGGACCACACTCACGTCATATAGCGAGGGCCTACACGCTGACAACTGCAACACCCCACAATCAAAACACTTCTGCATTTTTTGTTGTCACCTCCTATCAAGTGACCTTTTGGTCACCACCACATCCAGATACATTCCAAATACCTATGCATTTTTATTGCACCCCGATCAAACACTTTTAACCCTAACCCTTTTTTATTGCACCCCCCACCTATCAATGCCCTTTTGATCACCACCACATCCAGATACATCCAAACATCTATGCATTGTTATTGGGCCTCATCAAACACCTCCGTGGGGTACGAGCACATGCAGGACCACACTCACGTCATATAACAGGGGGTTGACACACTGACAGCTGCAACAACAACACCACGATCAAAACACTTCCGCATTTTTATTGTCATCACCTATCAATGACCTTTTTGGCCATCACATCCAGATACATTCCAAATACCTATGCATTGTTATTGCCCCTCAATCAAACCATTTTTAACCCTAACCCCTTTTTTATTGCCCATCCCTGTTATCACTACCACATTTTTATTGCCCCAATAGGGAGGGGTGGAGGGTGGAGGGGTGGACACGTGCTCGTGCACAAGCACGCGCACACGCACACACATGCACTCACGTGCACGCGCATTTTCACATGCACGCGCAAAGTCGCCATACTATTACTACTCCTCTCTGTTCTACTGTCTGTTCTCCTCTCTGTTCTACTGTCTGTTCTCCTCTCTGTTCTACTCTCTGTTCTCCTCTCTGTTCTACTGTCTGTTCTCCTCTCTGTTCTATTGCCTGTTCTACTGTCTGTTCTACTCTCTGTTCTCCTCTCTGTTCTACTGTCTGTTCTCCTCTCTGTTCTATTGCCTGTTCTACTCTCTGTTCTCTTCCTCTCTCTCTTTGTTCTTCTTATTTCCCGGATTGTACGAAGCACAAAGGTGCTATTTGTAATGTTAGCTTATATATATTCTTAAACCCAATTTGTTTTACAGAGGCGCTTAAGAAGAACGCACTGAGGTCAAAGGTCAACCAGCAAGAAGCTGAGAGGGCCCTGTCAAAATGGTTCACCGGGGCAAGAGACAGAGGAGGTCAAAGGGCGTCTAGGGTTAGTTAGTTGTTAGCTACATTAGCTATCAGCTAACTACACTTGGTTAAAATAACTAGGTTTAGTTAGTTGTTAGCTACATTAGCTATCAGCTAACTACACTTGGTTAAATTAACTAGGTTTAGTTTGTTGTTAGCTACATTAGCTATGAGCTAACTACACTTGGTTAAAATAACTAGGTTTAGTTTGTTGTTAGCTACATTAGCTAAGAACTACTATACTGACATTGAAGCTATAACATTGCAAAATTGAAACTCAATTGCAATGCCAAAATATGTGTTCTGTATAAAGTTCAAGGAGAAGATGCCAAAAAAATATAGTTCATTGAATTAACAATTATCAAATGCTGTTTACTATTTAAAAATAGTTTTCCCTAACATAGTTACTTTTTGAATGAGATATATAAACATTTAAACTTTATACTGCATGATCATCTTCTCAGTCAGGCTAGTCATTATCTGTTGAGACTGTTTCTTTAGTCAATCTGAAACTTGATAGTGTGACACGAAAAATAAAAATACATTTTTGATAAAGTTACTCATTAATGATAAGCTTCTACTAATTCTGAAATACTGACATGTGAAATTCATTAAACACGTCTTTAAGAAATAATTAACTTAAACATTTGACGAGTAGAGAATTTGGGATTATATTTCCAAATCCAGGTTGCTGGAAATTACTTATGTCTTTCCTCTTTTTGTTTAATAATAATTAAATATTTTTTTATGAAAACATGAAATAGTGGAAGAAACATACAAATATAACTAATGTCGTAATAATATAATACATTTCAAAATTTAGCTCCTTGTACTAAATGAGCAAGGAAGATGTGTCATTTCAGGCTACTATGTTGCAACTCCGAGTTAAAGAATAATTTTTTCTTCCAGATGTTCAGAAAAGTCTTAGTCATATAATTCTGAAAAAAATAAAAAAATAAAAGCACATTAGTATTTAACTAAACTGATTTATTGACATATTTAAACATACACATAAGAAACATTGGACCAAAACTCATTTTAATTCAACCTGTTCAAGACAAAAGAGATTCTCATAAACACACAGTGTTAAAAACCTGTTTTGTGTGAGTAACACACACGCACACGCCCTCATAGTTAAACTCTGAGGTCAAAGATTTCCTGTAAATGGAGAGGGGAGGATCCACACTGACCAGGTGATCTAGGTACAGGAGAACAGGGAGGAAACCCTGTAAGTAGTGTTCAGTCAGCTCAGACTCCATTTCAACGGAGCAGGAGGAAAACTAAAGAGTGAAGCAGGGTGAGTGTTAATCCAACATTTTATTACTTTACTGTTAAACTCTCTGAGTCAGTTTTGTCCCTGTGGACTGTAGAGGAGAGAAATGTTAGAATGAACTCAACAGTTTGATTCATCTGTGAATACAAAGTCGTAATTGGCTGAATGATACTCATTAAACCTGCTGTAACCCAAGAAAACAAGCAGAGATTTAGAGAGAACTGACCAGGTGGATGCCGGATGGTTTTATTATACTGTATACTGTGTGTGTGTGTGTGTGTGTGTGTGTGTGTGTGTGTGTGTGTCACTCTTGAACAAACTTGTTTCCTTTACATGTTCTGAGCTCAAAGTCAGTGTTCCTGTTTTACCTCTCAGACTGACTTCAGATCAGAAGATGAGTGATTGTGTGGAGGAAGAGGAGGACAGAGCAAAGTCTCTAGTCTCTGGCTATCTGTTTATGAAGAGTGACCGGTCTGAAGATATTCCTCCAGACTTCAGTAATGAACCTGGACCCTCAGACACAAAGTAAGAGACTATTTTTACTGTAAGATGACCTGATGGACGATGATGCATTGAGGATGAAGACTAAATGTTCTGCTTGAAGATTCATATTCCTCAAAATGTAGCTTCATGTTGTACTAATTGATCAAGGAGATGTGTAATTTCTGGCTACTATCTATATTTGGATTATTAGAGGAAAATGAAATCTCAGGAAAATGGTTTAAATTATTTTTTATTATGCAACAGACAATAGTTTTTTCTTTCAGATGTTCAGAAGAATCTTAGTCATATGTCTGAAAAAAAACCAGAAATATTACAGAAAAAGCACATTAGTTTTTAACCAAATTGATTTAAACATAATCTCATTTTAATTCAACCTGTTCAAGACAAAAGAGATTCTCATAAACACACCTTGTTAAAAAGCTGATTTGTGTGAGCAACACACACTAACACGCCCTCATAGATAAACTCAAAGGTCAAAGATTTCCTGTAAATGAATAACAGAGCAGAAGGATGAAGATTGTAGACTGAAGCAGGGTGGTAGTGGGGCAGCTAAACTGAAATATTTCTAACAATTGTGCATTTTGCGATAGAAGCAACACATTTCACACAGATGTAGGTTTATATGTAATGAAAAGATGTAGATATCGGGGCACTGTAAATTTGGCCCCCGGGGGCCGTGGCAGCCATTTTTCAAAATGGCCACCAAATAGGCGCTAAATATTCCAAAATGTTGCAGAATATGTTCATTAGCAGTAAAATTGACAATCGTCTGTACGGTACTTTGAATTGTGTTTGACTTGTTTGAATGGTACTATATAAATAGAGTTTGACTGATAGCGTTCCATCGGTGCATTTCTTTTATCAGTAGCAGTAAAACTGACAGAGATATCGCTGGACAAAGGTCTGGGTCACCAGTAACTTCTAATCACAGTTAAAGTGATACTGAACTTTGGTAGAACTTTGGGTTGTATTGCTAACTAGCCGTGATATATGACCAACTAAAGGAGATAATTATCATCAACTGCTCTGTGAGCAGATTACTTTTTTTAATGTGTTTTTCTCTCTCTCTATTTACTCCCTTGCTAGTGAAACAGGTCACCAAGGTTGCTTTCACCCATGACCCGTTCTGTTGGGTTAAAACAAACTCAGGTCTGTTTGCTCGGTTAGTACAGTTTGTTTGGGCTGGTATGAAAGCTCATTCAAACTCTGGTGAAGACCAAACAAGCAAACTCTGGTCTACCTTAAAAGGTGGGTCTCGGTACACAAGTGGACTCTGGTGTGTTTCGTTTCTGGTGTGAAAGCAAGCAAGCCAACCACCAGCAGATATGTGATTTATCATTATTTATAAAGCTAAACTACTAATAAATCAATCTGCTGATGGGGAAATCTGTTCAGGAAGTGATGTCATTGATCTGTATTTAAGGTCATGTATAGAAGCACGTCAGCTGTTAAAACTGCTGTGCTTGTATCTGACTCTTCATTAACTCCATTAAAAAGTATGTGACGGGACTGATAGCTCAGTTGGTAGAGCGGGCGCCCATATAACAAGGCTGAGTCCTAACCGCGGCGGCCCGCCTGCAGCCATTTCCGCATGTCGCCTCCTCTCTACCCCCCCCCACCCCCCCCCCCCCTTTCTAAACTGTCCAATCAATAAAAGGCTTTAAAATGCCAAAAAAATAATATTTAAAAAAAAAAAATTGTGTGACAGTGATTCCACAGTAATATGCCTCATGCACGTGTCCGTTCACTCCGCGACGTTCGCACTATGCGTTCACACCAGTCATCTGAAAGCGTGAAAAGCGGCTTTTGTACAGTCTTGTCTCTACTATTATTCATCATAATGTGGCCGATTTGCAGTCTAACAATACCAATAATGCTTATAATCAGTTATTAATCAAAGAACATAAATATACACATCAGAAGCATTAAAGTGCTGCATAAACTTCTGTCAGTCACAGAGTTTGATTTCCCCTCGTGGGTCCTGATGATGAACTGATGACAATCAGAGAGTTACCTGTCAGTCTCTATAACTTCATGTTTACTCCTCTGGTTTGTTTGTAAAAAGTCAGTGTGAACAGGAACCGGACCAGAACTAAACTACAACAATGTATAATTTTTTTCACTTGGTCCGGACCAAATGAACCCAACTACAGGTGTGAAAACACCCTTAATCACACTTTTAGCACATAAACAAACATGAACAGGGGATTCTGCTAACATGTAAATAAAGAATTCTGTAGGGCCGTGTGATTTGAATTTGGTAATAAAAATGGAATCAACTGTAAAATGTAGAATATCATGGAATTTGCCAAAAATGTGGATACAATTGATAAAACTCAAGCTTTTTTCTGCCATTACAAGAGTTTTTCACAGCGTCTGAGCAGAAAAAACTATGCTGCTATGTTTTGGTGTCCTTTACGGGCTCGCTGCTTCTGTCCTCTGTCCTCTGTGTTGGTGTTTCATCGAGAGCGAGGCTCAGCTCCTCCTCCACACGCACTGGTGGCTACTCAGCGTGAGACCTACGAAAACATGAAGACTCTGACATGTTCCCGTGGTACCAGTCCATCTATCCCTTCAGTCACAGACGGCTTTCTGGCAGGACCTCGCAAATATGTTGTCAGGGTTCCCCGCGGGGTCTTAAAAAGTCTAAAATCCAATAGCCTGAATTTAAGGCCTTAAAATGTCTTAAAATCTCATGAAATGTCTTAAATACAATTTTAGCAGGTCTTAAAAATTCATCAACGTTTCTTTCATTTAATAAAAGAAATGCATTACCTTGCTTTTAAATGTTTAGTTTTTTGAGCACGCAGTAACAAAACTATAAAACAGAACCAGAATAGCTGTGCTCCCCGGATAGAATTTATCCGTTTCACACCCATTTCACGTGCAGTCAAGGGGAGTGCAGGGTTTTTCCTGCATAGAGAATTACGAGGCGGCCGCCTCCGTGAAATTTCGCCCCGCCTCCAGCTCTCGAAAAAACTCTGACGGGTGTCTTCAAGGAAAACACTGTTTTCTAACAAGCATTGCACTTGATGGATTTCTGTCATTTGTAACTGCAATTGCGGCATTACACCGATGTGTTGGCGCTGTAACATAATCAGCACAGTGAACTAGGAAAGGCGCTGACAAAACTGCCAAAGAAGAAGAAACGAGCCGTCGGTTTTGGTTTTCGGCTGGAGTGCTGCAATCGGCTGCAAAGTTGGAGCAGCAGTGTTTTTTCGCCACCACAGCAAAAAAACATCACTAAAGAAAACAAAAGTTCTTTCCGTCCCGTTTGATGTTTTAATATAGTTTTATATCACCAGTTGACGTTTATAAATGTCGTTGCAAGCGGCAGTCTGTGTTTGTGAAAGCGGCTTCATCCGCCTCTTTACATGTATGCCTGAGCAGTTTCATAATGAACCGAAAATACTTTTACACTTCTCAGCGGGGGGGCTGGCTGGTCCTCACCGGGCGTGTTTACTCTGCGACGATCCGCACACTGCTCTATATATAAACACTCTGCTACAAGTAAAAGTCCTACATTCAAAATGTTACTGAAGTACAAAAGTATTAGCATCAAAATATACTTAAAGTACCAAAAGTAAAAGTAGCCTACTCATTATGCAGAATGGCCCATTTCACAATAATATATATTATGATATATTATTGTATTATAATTATTGATGCATTAATGTGTTCATCACTTTAATGTTGCAGCTGGTAAAGGTGCTCATTTTAACTACTTTATATGCGTAATAATGATATACTACTTAAAGGCAGGGTTGACGATGTTCTCCACTAGACACTATTTGTTATATTGGTTGAAATGGTCTTTACCCCCCCGACAGCGATCCATTACTGATGAGCTCTGATAAAGGACCGGAAAAGAGCCGTCATCTGTAGCTGCTGTAATCCTGTAAAAACGTCTACCAATCACTGCCTCGAGGTCCGCTTGGAAAGAACCAATCAGATGCCTCCTGCCTCCCTGCTCGTACTCTACCCTTGGCGTGCACCAGCCTGAACTCAAAGCGTGTCGCCGCCGCACGTTTACTGGAGAATGGAAGAGAAAATTCAGCCCTGCAGTAGCACTGCACAGGTTACTTGTCATGAGGAAGCGTTGTTGAGTTGAGGTCCTCTCTCCGCTCTGTGTCTGTGAAGTAGTTACGATGTGGTGGTGCTCGTGCATGTGTGTGGGGTGCATGTGTGTGGGGGGGGCGTTGCCTTGGAAGGAGCCCCGAGGGGAGGGGGGGGGTTTAGACGGAGCTCCTGAGGCGATGCTACTTTCAAATTATGCTAGCTTTCCAACATCGTCGACCCTACCTTTAATAATACACCACAGTTTATTAGTTGATTTTTATTTAGTATTAAGTATCTGAATCTGCACATAGCTAATAACTAATATTGTCAAATAAATAAAAAATTGAAGTAAAAGTACAACATTTCCCTCTGAAATGTACTGGAGTAGAAGTGGGCTGTAAAGTTACGTAAAATAGAAATACTCAGGTAAAGTACAAGTACCTCAAAATTGTACTTAAGGACAGTACTTGAGTAGCCTACTGTCCTCCACTGCTAGAGCACAAAATTGTTTACAAAAGCACCATATCTAGTCTCTTAATTTTGCTTTCAAAGTGCACCAGATTGATGCATTTAACTTTAAAATGTACAAAATGTTCTCGTTACTGTGAAAACCTTGAACAAAGACTGGGAAAACTGCTGGAAAGAATGTGTTTCAGTGAATAAATTAATTTACTTTGCAAGTAATTCCGGGGTTCCAATTTTCTTTCATATCCGTAGTACTTTCTTGCCAGTATGGACGTGAAGTAGGTCTTAAATTGCATTCACAGTGGTTTTAAAAAGTCTTAAATTTGACTTGTTGAAACCTGCAGATACCCTGGTTGTGCTGGTTAAACGTTTAGGGGACGCACCCTACAGTATGTTTTCTCTGACAATGCTACATTATTTTTCATACCGTCTGCCTGAATATACCTGTATTCACCCTCTGTCTGAAATGCTCCTTTTATCCACTACGAAAAATTACTTCAAAGCCCGGCGCACTTTCTGGGGGCTTGGTTTAGCAATATCTAAAGATATTCCTCTATACTTCAGTAATGAACCTGGACCCTCAGACACAAAGTAAGAGAGCTGCTATATTCCAATTTCTACACAAATGTATTTGCCAACAAATATTTAACAGACTTCGTTATATAAACTCTTCCTCTTAGTATCTGTGACAGCTGTCAGTTACCTAGAAAAGATGTAATCTAATCTAAGAAAACAGCTACAAGCTTTTAACCCTCGTTATTGTTGACAGTAGTATTAGTTTGTGTGTTTAGAGCTACCTTAATGACCTAAAAAAGAGAATGTATCAAGGATTCAAAAAATATGAATTAAATAATCTTTTTGTTTGCAGAGTTCAGTATAGACAGAGAGCAGAGTCTCCAGTACCCAGCTGTCTTTCTATGAAGAGTGACTGGTCCAAATTTGATCCTCCAGACTTCAGTAATGAACCTGGACCCTCAGACACAAAGTAAGAGAGCTGCTATATTCCATTTTCTACCCAAATGTAATTGCCAACTAAAATTTAACAGACTTCGTAAAATAAACTCTTCCTCTTAGTATCTGTGACAGCTGTCAGTTACCTAGAAACGATGTAATCTAATCTAAGAAAATGGCTACAAGCTTTTAACCCTCGTTATTGTTGACAGTAGCAGTAGTTTGTGTGTTTAGAGCTACCTTAATGACTTAAAAAAGAGAATGTATCAAGGATTCAAGCAATATGAATTAAATAATCTTTTTGTTTTTCAGAGTTCAGTACAGACAGAGAGCAGAGTCTCCAGTACCCAGCTGTCTGTCTATGAAGAGTGACCGGTACAAATTTGATCCTCCAGACTTCAGTAATGAACCTGGACCCTCAGACACAAAGTAAGAGAGCTGCTACTAACTCATTTACATGACTCATTTTTCAGCATCTCCGCCATTGTTTTCTGTTGATTTTGTTTTTTATGTTAAAGTTTTGACTGAAGTTTATTTGCCAACTAAAATTTTTACTTTTTGCAACACAAAAGCTAAATCATTTGTGCCATCTTCCTCGTAGTATCTGTGACAGCTGTCAGTCACCTAGAAAATATGTAATCTAATCTAAGAAAACAGCTACAAACCTTTAAACCTCGTTGTTGTTCACAGTAGCAGTAGTTTGTGTGTTTAGAGCTACCTTAAAGATGGGGTCTTTGATGTTGGAAAGCTAGCATAATCTGAAAGTAGCATCGCCTCAGGAGCTCCGTCTAAACCCCCCCCCCCCCTCCCTTCGAAACTCCTTCCAAGGCAACGCTCCCCACACACATGCACGAGCACCGCCGCATCGTAACTACTTCACATTTTTCGTAGCTATTTCATCACTAAATTCACTTCTGAAAAAAATTTGAGGCGAGAAATCAACTGTGTAGATTTAGAATATTGACAGTTTTACGATGTTAGATGGTGAATCAAACATTTGCTTCACCGTTGTCAGAGTTTAGAAGCTCCACAAACTGCCGGCACAGCTAGCTAGCTCCCACCGGGATCGCCACCTCTCCAGCCGGGCATTCACTCACACAGACCGCTATGAGCTGGCTGGAGCTCTCTCAAGAGACCGGTCTCGTAGACGTGGGGCTTTTATTTCCTGGTTGACGGAGCTCGCTGGAGAGCCGGCCTGAGAGCAGCAGAGTGGCAGAGTGGCAGAGAGATACCTGCTGAGACAACACGACCCTTTTTAACGTTACTCTAATATCTGGAGGGAGATCAGTCCACTCTTTTGTTTCTGTAACTGAAAAAGCAGTTTGAGTAACGTAAATGTTGAGGATCAATGTTTTATATCCGCCGTCTCCCCTCGTTGATAATCCTGTTTGTCTCACTTCACTATGAGCTGTTAGAATAAATAGTTTAAACCTGCAGTATCTTATAACGTAAACTAACAGAACATAAACAACTAAATCAAAGTTGTATTTTTCGATAATATGGTAATAGTGGTACGAGTTCGTGCTCGTTGTCCAGTGTTTTAAGAGTTGAGTTTTCTCTTCCATACTCCAGTAAACGTGCGGCGGAGACGCGCTTTGAGTTCACACTGGTGCACGCTAAGGGTAGAGTACGAGCAGGGAGGCAGGGAGGCATCTGATTGGTTCTTTACTACTGGGCACAGAGGTACTGACTGGGAGACATTTTTACAGGATTACAGCAGCTACAGATGACGGATCTTTTCAGGTCTTTTTTCAGAGCTCATAAGAAATGGATTGCTGTCGGGGTGTAAAGACCATTTCAACAAATATAAAAAAAAGTGTATACTGGATAAATCATGGACCCCATCTTTAATGACCTAAAAAAGAGAATTTATCAAGGATTTATGTGATATGAATAAAATCATCTTGGTGTTTGCAGAGTTCAGTACAGACATAGAGCAGAGTCTCCAGTACCCAGCTGTCTGTCTATGAAGAGTGACCACTCCAGATGGGAACCTCTGAACTTCAGTAATGAACCTGGACCCTCAGACACAAAGTAAGAGACTGTTTTTACTGTAAGTTGAGCTGGTGATGATGATGCATTGAGGATGAAGACTAAATGTTCTGCTAAAAGATTTATATTCCTCAAAATGTAGCTTCATGTTTCAACATGTAGCTTCATGTTGTACTAATTGATCAAGGAGATGTGTCATTTCTGGCTACCATCTATGTTTGGATTATGAAAAAAACTTGTAACTCAGGAAAATGGCTTAAATTATTTTTTATTATGCACCAGACAGAATAATTTTTCTTCGGGATGTTAAGAAGAATCTGAAAAAAACCCTGAAAAAAATTACAGAAAAAGCACATTAGATTTTTACTAAATTGATTTATTTATGAAAAATATTTCCTGTAAATAGAGAGGGTAGGAGCCACACTGACCAGGTGATCCAAGTACATGAGAACAGGGAGTGAACCCTGAAAGGGAAAGTGTTCAGTCAGTCAGTTCAGACTCCATTTAGAGTCAACAGAGCAGAAGGAGGAAAACTAAAGACTGAGGCAGGATGAGTGTTACTCCAACATTTTATTATTTCACTGTTGAAGTGTCTGAGTCAGTTTTCTCCCTGTGGACTGGAGAGGAGAGAAATACGCCGCTGCCACCTTTTCTTCCATCATGTTCTATAGCCTCCAGAATAAAATCTATGTTTTAAAAATGTCCGTTGTTCCCCTGTAATACACACTTTCTGCAGCTTTTTCACAGTAAAAGTCCTCCATTAAAGAGAGCTGATTATGTCCTTTACTGATTCACAGTCACTTTGGGCAGCTTAGCTTGAGTTAGTTAGGTTTGAACTGAGGTTAGAAGTGGTCTAAATATTGAGGTAGACCAGCAGTCTAAGACACACAGCCTGTAACACTGGTGTTCCTTGTTAGAATAGATTAATATAAATGTTTTAAAAATGGCCATTGTTCCTCTTTAATAAACAAACTTCAGCCAGATCACTAAATGTTTGAATTCAAACAGAAAAGTAACAACACTTTAACTCTTCTCTGTGACCATCTGAGCTTCTAGACATTATCGGCCAAATCTTGATATTTTTCAATAACAATCAACAAATCATTTTATTTATAAAGTAATGTCTCCACAGAGAGAAGAAGAAGAGTCATGCTCCTGTGGAGGAGCTGATGTCCAGATCCAGAACAAGACCTGGACTTCAGACAGCCAGTCAGACCAGAACAAGACCTGGACCTCAGACAGCCAGTCAGACCAGCACTGTACAAAGTAAGACTGTAGATCTGTCTGCTGATGTCTTCATGTCTGGAAACAGGACTTGTTGTTTTAATACTCTGATTATTGTTGTGACAACCGTTTAAGATCTTCTCCACCATACATATCTGCTCTGTATCACACGTCCTGTGTTCTCATTTTAGAGAAAATCTGAACCCAAAAGGAATAATTATATATTTTTATGTTTTGTTTTTATGATAGCACTCCGTCTTTGCATTAACCAATCACAATGATGTTTGTTCTCCATCTGCATAGATGAAGATGGTGAACTATTAAACTGTGTGTAAAGCAACAACATCACTGTTCTATCATATGACTTTATAACTTTTACTTATTTATATGTTCTTATATTGATCACTTTCATATTTGCAATGAAAATAATAAGTTTCTTTATTTTGTCTCAAACTTGTCTCTCTCTTTCAGCAGATAGGGTTCTGCAGGAGGTTGTAGATGAACATAAGATCAGTCTGAGGAGGAGATGTGAATGTGTGACTGAAGGAAGTGATGAAACAGGAAGTGGAACCCTCCTCAACAGGATCTACACTGAGCTCTACATCACAGAGGGACAGAGTGAAGAGGTTAATACCCAACATGAGGTGAGGCAGCTTGAGACAGCTTCCAAGAAGAAGATCCTCCATGACACTCCAATCAAGTGCCAGGACATCTTTAAAGCCTTACCTGACCAACAGGGACACATCAGAGTCGTTCTGACGAACGGCGTCGCTGGCGTTGGAAAAACCTTCTCAGTGCAGAAGTTCACTCTGGACTGGGCAGAGGACTTGGAAAACCAAGATGTCAGTCTGGTGATTCTGCTTTCGTTCAGGGAGCTGAACTTGATCAGAGATGAGCAGTACAGTCTTCTCATGCTGCTTCATGTTTTCCATCCAACATTACAGAAGGTTACAGCAGAGAAGCTCGCTGTCTGTAAAGTTCTGTTCATCTTTGACGGCCTGGATGAAAGCAGACTTTCGCTGGATTTCAAGAAGAAGAAGGTTGTGTCTGATGTCACCCAGAAGTCATCGGTCAACGTGCTGTTAACAAACCTCATCAAAGGGAATCTGCTTCCCTCAGCTCTCGTCTGGATAACTTCCCGACCTGCAGCAGCCAATCAGATCCCTCCTGCATGTGTTGACAGGGTAACAGAAGTACGAGGCTTCACTGATGCCCAGAAGGAGGAGTACTTCAGGAGGAGAGTCAGTGATGAAGAGCTGTCCAGCAGAATCATCTCACACATCAAGACATCCAGGAGCCTCCACATCATGTGTCTAATCCCAGTCTTCTGCTGGATCACTGCTACAGTTCTGGACCACATGTTGACTACAGACCAGAGAGGAGAGCTGCCCAAGACCCTGACTGACATGTACTCACACTTCCTGTTGGTTCAGACAAAGAGGAAGAAGCAGAAGTATGGTGAGGGACATGAGACGAGTCCACAGGAGCTGATGGAGGCTGACAGGGAAGTTCTTCTGAAGCTGGGGAGGCTGGCGTTTGAACAGCTGGAGAAAGGAAACATCATGTTCTACCAAGAAGACCTGGAGCGGTGTGGTCTTGATGTCACAGAGGCCTCGGTGTACTCAGGAGTTTGTACAGAGATCTTCAAAAGAGAGTGTGTGATCTTCCAGAAAACAGTCTACAGCTTTGTTCACCTGAGCGTTCAGGAGTTTCTGGCTGCAGTCTACATGTTCCACTGTTACATAAACAGGAACACAAAGGTACTGAAGGCCTTCCTGGGTGAAGACTACAAGCACAGGGAGTCAGACACAAAGTCTTTTCTCAAGAACATCTCCAAGTATTTTGGAAACATTGCTAGTCGTGGCCCATCACTGGATGACTTCCTGAAGAGAGTCATGGAGAAATCCCTTGAAAGTAAAAATGGCCACCTGGACCTGTTTGTTCGCTTCCTTCATGGCCTCTCTCTGGAGTCCAACCAGAGGCTGTTCGGAGGTCTGCTGGGTCGGACAAAGAGCAGTTCAGGAAGCATCCAGAGAGCCATCAAAAACCTGAAGGAGATGAACAGAGATAATATCTCTCCTGACAGAAGCATCAACATCTTCCACTGTCTGACGGAGATGAACAACCACTCGGTACATCAGGAGATCCAAGAGTTCCTGAAGACAGGGAACAGATCAGAGAAGAAACTCTCTGTGATCCACTGCTCAGCTCTGGCCTACATGCTGCAGATGTCAGAGGAGGTTCTGGATGAGTTGGACCTGAAGAAGTACAACACATCAGAGGAGGGACGACTGAGACTGATTCCAGCTGTGAGGAACTGCAGAAAAGCTCTGTAAGTCCAGTGCTAATTTTGAAATTATTTTTTAACCTAAAGCGACTCTCGTTAACCGATTATTAACCGTTAACCGATAAGATTAGTGCGTCTCATGCAGCGATACACCAGCTGCAGTGTATGAGCACAACAGACAACTGAGTCCGCAGTTCACCATCAGGAGAGTTACTGTAGCATCCACGGTGCTGCGTTCACTGTCTCAAGTTCACCATCAGGAGAGTTACTGTAGCAGCCACGATGCTGCGTTCACTGTCTCCAGTTCACCGTCAGGAGAGTTACTGTAGCAGCCACGGTGCTGCGTTCACTGTCTCCAGTTCACCGTCAGGAGAGTTACTGTAGCAGCCACGGTGCTGCGTTCACTGTCTCCAGTTCACCGTCAGGAGAGTTACTGTAGCAGCCACGATGCTGCGTTCACTGTCTCCAGTTCACCGTCAGGAGAGTTACTGTAGCAGCCACGGTGCTGCGTTCACTGTCTCCAGTTCACCGTCAGGAGAGTTACTGTAGCCGCCACGGTGCTGCGTTCACTGTCTCTAGTTCACCTGTCAGGAGAGTTACTGTAGCAGCCACGATGCTGCGTTCACTGTCCCCAGTTCACCGTCAGGAGAGTTACTGTAGCAGCCACGGTGCTGCGTTCACTGTCTCCAGTTCACCATCAGGAGAGTTACTGTAGCAGCCACGGTGCTGCGTTCACTGTCGACATGCAGCCACTTTTCCAGTAAAAGTCTCCACTGCACATTTAGTTTAGTTTAGCAGGTTTGTCAGCTGTGTGTCAGCCTGGTGTAACTTTAGCGAGTGTCCAACAGACCGTGTGTGTGTGGCGGCGGTGAGTGTGGGGTTTGTCGGTGGCGTTATAGCTGTGAACGTAGCTGTAGCAGACAGTGTGTGTACAGTTTATTAGTCAGTGAATAAATGCTATGAGGCTACAACTCTGCCGCTGAAGCGAGCTATAGATGGCTCAGACTCTGTTAAGGTGGACCAGCTTTTTAATTAATTATTAATATTTCTTTTAACCATTTAACCGATAGCATTAATTGGTTAAAATTCTTAATGTCGGTTAAACGGTTAATTATTAACATCCCTAGTCCAGATGTGATTAACTTTATAGATCAGTGTAGATTAGTAGTTTAGTTCTTCAAATATACACACTATAAATTATTCTTAAAATATAATATTCTTATAAGTGTTCCACGTGTTTATTACATAAATATGTCAGTTGTATTTTGTCACAGATGTTTTTGAGCTGTTTCAAATGTTGAGTTAAAAATGTTTCAGTAGTTTGTGTTTCTAGCTGTCAAGTTAATGAACACTTATTCTATTTATTTATAATAATTGTTACATTTTACAGTTTTTTCTTATTTATCTTTTTGGGTGATGGAGACGACATGTGAACCTGGTAAAACAAATAAAAAAAACAAAAGATCAGCTGGCTGGTGGAGCGCTGGGTCTAACCGGTGTAACGGCAGCAACAGAACGTTTGCTGATCCGGCGGGGAGTCGGGGCGGTCCTGGGATCAGAGCCCTGGTGCTGGGGTTTAAACTGGCTGAATTTGAGCTAACTGCTAACTGGGGGTACGTCTCCTGGAGCTGCCGCACGCTCTACTCCCGGCAAAGCAGCCTCCCGGTGGCGAGCAGGACGAGGCGGGGGTGCGAGTCGTTTTCTCGTTTCTGCTTCTTCTAATTTAATCCAGACGGTGCAGTGTCCGTTCAGAGCATGTCTGTTCAGAACGGGCCGAATGCTTGGCTCGTGGTGTTACTGCTTGCACCTTTCTCAAGAACCGCTCATACAAACAACTTCACACTTGACATTGTGCTTTTTTGGATACTAAGCAACACAGCTGCCATGACATAGTTGTGTCACACACCCGAGTCACGGCTACTCACGGTTAGGAACACCGGTGAAATACACTCTGGTTCACAGGAAAAAACAGACCCCGGTAGCTGTTACTCACAGTCAGAAACATCGGTGAAATACACTTAGCGGAGGTAATTTCCAAATAGGTGCATTAGTTGCTTGCTTTGACATAACCACCGTGGTTATAAAGTAGAGCATGGATTTAATTATCGGAGGTATTTTCCTGGAGGTAACGTTATTAGTGTTATTTGTTAGTATCAAGTCTGACACCGAGGAAATACCGTCTTACTCACGGGGGAAAACACACACAGGTCACAGCTTACTCACGGTCACACAGAAACTATCAAAACGCAGACAGACCCTGGATGTATTATTGACGAGCCCTCGGTGCAGCTCTACTTCTTGGTCCTCTCATGTTGGACTGAGAACAGACTGGACGTTACAGTGACTCACTGTCGCCTCTCGAGGTACAAGTAGGCTAGTACTACAAGAAAGTCAGGGCCGGACCTTGCTGGTCTGCAGTAGATATCTCTGCAGCACAATACATTGATGTATTTGGCATAACGTCAAAACTGTTACTTCTTCACATTCTTTTGATAATGTTAATTAATTGTTTTAATGTTTTAAACTAAAACTCTGGTCAGATCTTACATGTTGTACCTTTAAAGAACCTGGACCAAAAGAACAAACTAATTTCTGTTGCCTCCACAGTGATTTCCACTGTATTTATTCTATTTTGTAACTGCTCTGTATATATTCTGTTTTTATGTCTTTGAAGCACTTTGTAAAGTTGTTTTTGAAAAGTGCTAATTATTATTATTATTATTATTACTATTATTATTATTATTATTATTATTTATTGAGTGTGTAACTTTAGCTGAAGCAGCCACTGTGGCCACAAGTGACTCTTATGGGGTAATGTTGAATGCTATGCTAACAGTGATTTGGTAGCACAAGTGGAGAATATTCATCAAGTCAGTGAACTGATTCAGTAATGTCAGTTGCACAACAACATCAATCTAAAGTGTTAACATTAGCATTAGCTTGGGTTGTGCCGGTGTAAAATATTTCAAACCGGTTTGATATTAAGCCAAACACCGAATTTTACTACGAGGTGTCGCACTTGACTCCGCGGCCGCAGAGAGCCCATGAATGAGAGTGGAGCGACTCCAGTCCACTTGATGGCAGTAATGCACCTCTAGGCTGGTTTACCAACCGTCAATAAACACTAAAGAAGAAGAAGAAGCAGCACCACATTACACCTTACCTCGTGTGTTTTTGGGCTCATCTCTTTCGTTGGCTTCAAATCCAAAATGTTGCCATGTTGCAGCAGTTTTAGTTTTCTTTGAGACCAGCTCTGCCGTGTCTCGTCACCCCAAAAAACACATGAACTTCCTAGTAAACAAACCTCTTCTTGTTTATAAACCAACACAATATCATAATATTACGTTAATCACGTTGTCATATTGCTTATTAGTAATGCAATACAGGCTGGATTTAGCACTGTGACTCTGTCGGCACAGGTTGTTGATGTCGGATACTTTTTAATTTGCCAGAATGTGTCATAATGATAAATGTCGGTTCCGCCCAATAGCATAAAATCAAACTGGTTTAAACTCGTACACCGGACCGGACCGGACCGGACCGGCAAAACCGAAAATCGACCCAACTCTAGCATTAGCCACCATAAACTACTGGTCATACGAGACAAAGCTTGTCGTTGTAAAACCCCTGAGTGTGTTGAATCGAGCAATGGTGCATTTTATTACTAATGAATTCAAGTTGTGTTCCATCATCTTGTTTTGAAGTCTTTCCTTTGATTCTGTTACTCACAGAAGGAAACTCAGGTGTTTCTCTCTCTTGTTGCTGTAGAGAAGAGTAGTAACAGGAAATACACAGCTTCCACCAATAACAGTTCAATCAGGAGAGACCCAGTATCGATTGAACAACAATTTATTACATGATGCATGATGAGAAGAATAGTGCAATGTCTTTGGCGATTAGACTCCATCGTGACGTAGTATATAAAAGGGTGTAGTGATGCCGTGATGAGATTAGGATATATTCCCCCCTTGGAGTCTAGACACTGGTGGTTGTGGTGAAGGGAGTACTGAAGATCCAATGAAGGGATGTGGAGCAGGCCTGGGCACTGAATATGAAGAAGACTGGAGGTGATGGGGTGGAGGCGGGTTGCATCGAGTCGCTCTGAATGAGAACTGACGCAGCAGAGAGGAGAACGGTTTTAAAATGTGATTGCAACGATATGATTGGCTCAGAGAGAGCGTGGCGGAATCTGTTTGGTTATTAAGAGTGAACCACCCACAGTCAGCTGATAGAGTAGGAGCCAGTAGAGATAAGAGAGACAGAAAGGTTGTGAATGAAAGAGTGTAAAGAGGGTCTTCCTGTCTGAACTTTCGCATAAGCTTCATCGGTCTGATGAATATATAACAGCAGAATGGTAGAATTCAGACTTTTTAACAGATCTTATACACACCAAAGATCAATGTTATGTTTTTAATGCTGATACACTGATAACATCTTTCTGATGATATTATGTTGAAAATAATGCAACCTTATTGGTTCTTTAATTGTGTTTGTGAGCTGAATACGTTCGATGCTAAGAAAAGAGTGTTAATGACAAAACGCCATGCAGTCATCAAAATATCTAATTATATGAATGTTTAATTATGTACAGGTCTAATATTATTACAAGGTTTGTTTAATTTCTCTACCGTTTGGCAGCAGTCAGTGAATTTTCCCATTTATGGACGTGAACCTGACAGCAGCAGGTAGCAGCAAAGAGAGGTCAACTTTATCAACTGTATTATTATTACTTATTCACTGAGTTTTAAAAATGCTTTTCTAATCAAGAAGGCCTCATGCTAACTTTGTGGAGACAGACCTGGGATCAGATTACACTGACAGACTGGACATTATAGAAGCCTCAATGTAACTACATGTTCTCTCTCTTCATCAAGATTAAAGAAAAACAAAGATTTAAAGTCTGCAGGTTTGAGAGAGAGTGATGACAATCATTGTTTCATGTCAAACAGTGAGATAAGATTAGCTGAACCATTGATGTGAGGAGCAAATGTTAATCAAAGAAGTATATATCAAACTGTTTAGTCCTCAAATGCATCAAGTAAATATAAACTGTCCTCTTTCATAATAACATATTTTGTAATTTTTGTGTCATGACAGACTTTCTAACTGTGGACTCTCAGATACTCACTGTGAAGTTGTGGCCTCAGCTCTGAAGTCCAACCCCTCCCATCTGAGAGAGCTGGACCTGAGTAACAACAACCTGAAGGATTCGGGAGTGAAGCTGTCTGCTGGACTGGAGAGTCCAAACTGTAGACTGGAGTCTCTGGGGTCAGTTCACTGACTGTAACTTATGTAGTTTGTACACACACTCTCTCTACACACTGGCTCTGCTCCAGATGGCTCTAGAGAGGGACGTTCACGTTTTCACGTCGGCCACCGTAGCTCTCCAACACACTTGGTACACAGGAGAGGCTTCAGTTGGTTGTAATCTCCTCACATCACCGCTAGATACCGCCAGATCCTACACTCTGGACCTTTAACCACGGACCTTATTTCAGGCATCTAACTAAAAACCCATTGACTTCCAGACGAGGGAACAGGAAGTGCTAAAATGCTGACTCGTTTCTGGGTTTTAGGACTCATTCCTGTAGCTCTCTATTTGAACATGTCTAAAGGTGCAGCACTCTCCAACAAACACGTATTTCACCAACTTAAAGGCACATAAGTGATGATTATGGATGACACCATCAAATTAGAGGTTTCTATGGTTCTAAGTTATTCCCACGTTCTTTTTGACAGCAGATCTAACTGTGCTCTGTTTACATGTCAGCATTGTCTAATTATTTGAAGCTGCAGACATTTAGATTACAACAAGAACCAAATAAATATTCTGCATCAGAAACCTCTTAGCAGGTTCATATTTTTATCAAGTCTATCTGAATACAATACTCACATGTTCATATGTACATTCAAAGAGTTATTGATGTCTGTCATCATTCCTTCTGTCTGTGAAGCAATCCCCGTATAACCTGAGTGTTACGAGATGAGGACTAAATCCACAGTCTTGTTCTGTGTAAAATTACCTGTAAAGTTGATCTTAAACTAATCGGAGGCTTCAGCAGTCTGAGTTAGATGTATTAGAGCTGGGTGACTTGGACAAAATCAAATATCATGATATTTTTTACCAAATACTTCGATATCGATATTGCGAGGTTAAAACCAGGAAAAGACGACACTTATATCATATGACAATATCACGATATTACAAATCTAAGACGATATCTCGTCTCATATCATGATATTGATATAATATGGATATATTGCCCAGCCTTAGTATGTATCCAGTAAGTATGTTGTGTTTGACATTTTCCTTGTTGAGCTGCAGGAAGATTAGTAACACAAAGAGGGAATTTGGTTCTAAACAGTCTGTAACTTTGGTAAACACTAGGGGTGGGAAAAAAATGTATTCACCTATGTATCGCAATTTTTTTTTACGATTTTGAAAATTATGTTTTAATGCCAGAATCGATATATTTGCTTCATCTGAGTCTATGTGGAGGTAGAAGGAAGTTACCGCTTTTATTGTCATATCCGTTCCGTATCCGTCAACCAAAACAAATCTCAGAAAGTATAAAGCGCTGGAGGGTCGTCGTGGATACGACCTGCACCCTCACATGTTAAATCCAAAGTGGTAAACACTACACATCCAGTAAAGGATGGAAACACTTTGGGTTTCACACACTGCAGGAAAAGCAGAGCTAGACATCACGGCTAAAGCTGCATGCTAACTCTCTCATGGACAGGAAACGTTATCGTATCGCGGTAAAGTGCGGTCGAGCCGGCTGTCGCTCTCGTCTCCGTGGTCAAATGGACCGACGCTACAACTGTAGAGCACCCATATACTGACATTTATGTTAAATGCATTGAAACGGCCCCGATGGAGCTGACCATGGATGGATAAAGAGAACAGAGCTGACGGGAGAGCTAGAGAGCACCTTGGAGAAGTTAGAGGGTGTAGACACGTGGGACTACGTCCGCTTTTCAAAATAAGGTGTTAACAAAGGGAACTGTATATACAAAATACATCTATGGAAATAAGATTGATTGGATTATATTCACCAGAAGTATAAAACATAACATGTTAATTATAAATTAAAAAGAAAATACCACTAATTTGTGAGAGAAATGTCTTTGTTCTTTGATTTTTGGGTTGCTGGCAAAAATGTAATAAATAATGTCTGACAATGATCCTGATATATTTGACTTCAGGACATCTCTGACTACATACATGCTGAAAATCAAACATTCTTACTGGATTCGTTTAGAGATTTTACAAAGTAAAAGTCTCTAGAAGTGTATGATTAAACTTTTTCCCTTTATGGTCTAGAGTTAACAAAAATCACAAAATCGAATCCAAAAAAAAAT